>CM046427.1:57424223-57609223 GCA_025506505.1 Flaveria sonorensis
TTGTTATTATGTGATATTATCCAAATAAAGAAATAAAAATAGTAAGAAACTTAGAAATTTCGACGGATGTATTTAATAAATTAACTAGTATTAAGCCTCCAGTGTTGCAATGGGGAACGTAAAATTATGCAAAGTAACTCCAATGACACACCACCGTCATTGACCATCGACACAAAAGAAAACTCGTATTAAAAAAATAAAAAAATATAATCATACGAAAAGTAGACGTAAAAATGTTGAAACACATAGGCGAAACGTAAAACATATAATCAATTAGTAAGTCGATCTAGGACTAGCGCGTTGCGTCGGGGTTGTTAAACGGGAAAAAATAATCGTAAAAACGTTAACCCATACACTCATGCCGCAGCGTGTTAACTCATAAATTTAGATCGAAACATAAGACATGATTTTTTTATAAAATTTGAAAAGCATAGGAGACTAAGTTGAAAATAAAAAACGTAGGAGCTAATCGTAAAAGATATAAAGTGTTTGGTTAAAATGAAATTATAATTAAAAAAACCAAAAGATGCATTGAATGTTGTACATGCATAAAATGGTTGTAAATCTTGCTTAAGCACTTGTAGTCCTTAATTAAAAAAACTACTGTAAACATCCTTTATGTTTAAAAAAATTTACACGTTTCGTTCTTTCCATTAAAAGTCATTAAATTTATCAGTTAAATCTAGTCATGTAACTTGTACATGAGAATAATATGATCTTTTTACCTGTTTAATTTAAAAATAAAAAAATATAACCCACACATCTATCTCTATCTCTCTTTTCCCTCAAACCCAAAATGAGATCCACATCCTAGTCTGAAAGTACAACCCAACCCCGCCTCTCCAACATCCCCATCCCCTGTCATCGCGTGCAACCATCGATGTGAATGATATTATTAAGAAACAACCAAACCCACCCACAACAACCACCATCATCGTTGATGCTGCCCCACCACATGAAATTCCGGCTACGCACCACAACCACCATTATCGTCGATGCCACCCCACCACATGAAATTCCGGCTACCCGATTTGCAAATCAATTCGCATAACACCGACTTGGGTGGTTCGATTTGTGTAACACACATTTGAAGAACAACTGTCTTAAAGCTTTTCTATTCATAAAAGACACCACAGTGTAAGATTTGGTGCTTGTTTGAAGGTAGTTAACTTTACACCTTAAAATGGAACTCAAGTTAGTAGGTACTACCTTGAAGAAACGATTGCGGCTCCTCCAAGCAGTGAGGTTGAAGACTTTGATAAACAGCGACCACCATACAACCACCATTGACCACTGCAGCCGCTAAAATCGAAGACCCTCATTGCCTGAAACCTCTAATCGTAACATCTCCTTATTTGTCGTAGGTGGTGTTCTTTGAATCTAGGGTTTCGATTTAAACAAGACATGTTTTACTTGTGTAGAGAGAGAAAAAAAAAGAGTGTGTGGATAGAGAGAGTGAAGGTTTTATCTATATATATATATATATTTTTTTTAATTAAATAGATAAAATGATAATATCTCATGTGCAAGTCACATGATTAGATTTAACAGACAAAGTTAACGTCTGTTAGAGAAAAAAACAAAACGTGCAAAGTTTTTTAAACATAAAGGATGTTTACTGTAATTTTTTTAGTTTAAGGACGAAATCTGAAATTGAATACAAACCTAAAGGACAAAAAGTGTAATTTACTCAAAATATTAACAAATTTATGGCGTTTGTACCGTGTTTCTCCATACAACCCCTATAAATTTTTACTTACAACTATCCCTCATAATATAGAGCACATACTCACATAAAAATAAAAAACATACTATGAATACTTTAAGACATGATTTTATAATCACATATTAGACTGAAATTATCAATACATGTCACGTTGTCATTACTAACTAAAATGTAAGGATCAGTTAGCAAAACTAACAAATTCTAACAAAATTAAATTAATTGGAATTTAAATGGAATTTTTTGAAATGAAGACGATCAAGTGGACATACCAAACGGTTCATTTGAAATCTTGAATGTCATATATGAGACATTTAGAAACTACATTGGGCCGAGGGTGATAATGGTTCATTGGTTCATTAGGTCAATAATTGGGCCCTAGATATGATGAATTAGTCAATTAGGGATTTAGGTCAATTTGGGCCCAAATTGGGCTAGCATAGTCATTTGGCACTACTTGGGCTAGGATAATGGTGATGGACTGATGGATTACTAATTGGTCCATCAAAGTTATTTTGGAATTTGGATACCATATCAAGAATAGTGGATTTTGATATTTTTTTGGCATGGACTTGGAATGGGTGGCTTAAACATATAATAATTGAGATGGGTGTATTGGTTTTACTCCTATAAAATTATGGTCCATACATGCCGGGTAGGCGATATCTAACACCCTATGGGTATGTAAATATAGCAGTTTACAGATAAAAAAAAATATTTTTTTTCTTTTTCACTTACAACCACTAACGACTATTTCATAAAATATAACGATTTCACTTACATAATTTAAGGAACCTACCGTAAATGCACTTATGAGGAATATAGAACCGGATTTATATAAATTTTGAAGTGTTTAATAGTGTGTATAATGTTACTGATTTTTTCTAGATAAATACAATATTATTGTTAAGTCTTAATTAAACTATATATGAAATTATGTTAGAGAGAATTTTATTAGTTTGAAATCGAAGATCGTCGACCAATATAATAATCATTCAACATACCTGCGGATTCTAAGCCGCAAATCTCGTATCTTTAACTTTAAGTCAACATATATATTTTATGAAAATTGATGGGACATTTTGAAGTTAAAACTAGTATCTCGCCCTATGTATCACTATTTATACAAACACATAATATATATATATATATATATATATATATATATATATATATATATATGCGTTGCATCGGGCTCATCAAGTCAGTAACGGGTCAAAATAAGTTCGAAACAATAAGGTTTTGACCCAAATGGGCTTAGCTAAACCGGGTCGATTTAAACAAATATCATTTTGGTTCCGGTCAAAACCTAACTCCAACCTAAATATGTTCACACTAAAATAGATCGTTATTTCAAAAAAGTACTAAAATGGTTTCACTACTATATTGCTTTTATTTTTCAAAATAATCAATTTGGTGGGCGCAGTGGAGATGTGTACTTGGATCTAGGGCTGCAAATGAAATAAACGTTCAGCGAACAGTTCGTGAACCGTTTGGCGGGAAGTTCGTTTAGTAAATAAACGAACATGAACAAGAAAATTTCGTTTGTTTAGTTAAATGAACGAACATGAACACAAGACGTGTTTGTTCGTTTATGTCCGTGAACGTTCGATAATGTGTTTGTTTATGTTCGTTAATGTCCGTTCTTGAACGTTCGATAATGTGTTCGTTTATGTTCTTGATTTTTGTGTTAGTTGTTTTTATTACAATCATATAAATTATTTTTGATATTTATGTGAAGTACTTATTTTTTTGGTGGATTTTGTGTAATGTTAGTGATGAAAATGCAGCTTTTATTTTAAAATAAATATTTGATCCTTTGTATTCACTTGTGTTCATGAATTTCTTTGTGTTCGTGATGTTCATGAATATTTGTTTGTGTTCGTTTGCATTCGATAAGTGTTCGTCAACAGTTCATGAACATGTTCATTTCCTTAATGAACGAACACGAACAAGAAATCCTGTTCGGTAAGTGCTCGTGAACAGTTCAGAACAAGTTTATTTCTTAACGAAACGAACACGAACATGGCCTTGTTCATGCTCGTTCGGTTCATTTGCAGCCTTACTTGGACCTGTTCTACGTTAGCAAAATTTGTAGTAGTAACTCAAATTGATGTAAATAAACCTAAATTGATAGGTTATATTCTTATATTATAACAAAACAATATGTTTATCTCTCAACGTCGACTTCTAATAAGTCCTTGTGGGTTTTTAGTCTCTTTCTCCTATTAAATAATAAATCACTTATGTTTAAATATAATAGAACTAATTACTAATTTAGCAATGTTATCTTAAACTAAATAAAGGACCCTAATTTAGTTTGCCATTGAAAAATGTATATATTTTCTCAATGTTAATTTGTTTAAAAAATTAAAAGACAAATTATCAATTACTGTAAATCAAAAAGAAAGAAAAGAAAAAGATAGAGAGAGAAACTGATTTTTATTGATTACCGTCACAAGACACAATGCATACATCATATATCTATATATAATCATCAAACCCTAAAGCCCATAAACATTAAGCTGATCCTAAAATAGTTTGCATTTAAAACACTCTCCATCAGATATATTATATTATACACTATCAACATTGTACTTCTGGATAATATTCATTCCATTCTTCAGGATTGATATTAACTAATACTTTAGCATCAGTTATGTTGTCTTATTAAAATTTTACTAAAAAAACTGAATGGGACAAAACTTAGTTAAGGGAAAACCAAAAAAGTGTACAACATGTGTAATACTCCCACTTAATTTTACATGTATACTTTGTTATTCTCTACTAACTGCTTGTTTGATATTTGATGTAGTATTCCATATAATGTGGTTGAACTTTCTTTGGTCGTCATGAACTTGTCTTGTCTCTATAATCAAACTCTGTGCAGGTCTAATAGAGATATTACTTGAGCATAATAAATTAGCAAAGACTTTCGTTCTTATCATACCGCATGTGACATCCGGTAATTTTCTGTTACCAAACTCCGTTAGTTCCTTTAAGTCTTGCATACACGTGTCGTTAGCACACACTAGTTGTCGTTGAACGTTGGTGACTTAATAACAATTAATAATGATAAACTAATAATAATTTAGTTGATGATGTGATTATTAAGTTGTGCTTATGTGCTTACGCGATTTAAAGGTTATTTGTGAATTTTATCGCGTAACGTGGAAACGTGTGTTTAATTCGTATGTTTGGTATTTAGTAAAGATAAAACATAAAATTTTTATTATTAGTTCATATGTTTATTAACTTAGTTAAAAACATTTTAAAAGAGTATCTAAAAGCTTAATTTTTATAAAATACAAATTAAAAGGGCTAAAAGGGTAATTATCACAAAATAATTAAACAAAATCAAAACTCCTAACCCTAAAGCCTCATTCGGCCACGACTTCACCTTCAAACACACACACACACACTTTGGTTTTCATCAAGAACAAGCAATTCCATTCGATTTTGGATCAATTTCAAGCATTACAACAAGTTAGAATCTTCAATTCCAAGCCAATACACGTTTAAAGGTTAGATTTTTGCATGTTTTTGGTGGTTTTTACTTATGGCCGAAACCCTAGGTTCAAATTTGGGTGTTGAATGTTGATTTTTGATTGTTTGTTGATGTTATTATGTTAGTTAAGTTAGATTGATGCTAGTTTACGTCGTTTATGCAAGAAAGCTATGATTTTGATGCGTTGTTCATAGGTTACTAATAATAGTAACTTTATTTGCATGAATGCTATGATTTGATGATGAATTGATGTTGTTAATGTGTTTATAATGATAATTGGGTGTTAGATTGATGATATTGATGCTAGAAACTTAAGAACGAATATTGTAGTTCATAGGTTACCAAAAGTAGAAACTTTTGTTCATGAGGATTGATAAATTATGATGATTGGATGTTGTTGATCATGTCTAGATGTTAACATGAGCTTGAATTGGTATATTAGTAATGAATTCATGAATGTATTGGGTGTTTGATAGATTTTGGGATGTGCTTTCCCGAAAGGGAAACTTTATTTGCACAAATTCTTTAATATGATGGTTTGGGTATGTTTGGGACATTAGGATCATGCTAGTATGTTCATGGATGGTTTCTAAGGTAGTAGAATGTATTGGTTGGGTGTATGAATGTTTATTGGGTTAATTGGTAGGTTTGGTCTGTTTGTGGGATTTTATGGTAATGGGTCATATGGGTTATGATAGGCTATTGTTTGGATTGTAGTTGATCATGGTTGAACATCTTGGGTGATAAGAATTCTGTTAAATGGTATGTTATTGGTCATCATACACGCGTGCGAATCTGAGACCCCTACTTAGTAGGATTGGCAGGGTTTAGGGTGTGAAGTCGTGAGTGGCTTCACATGGCATGCCGTGCATGATTTGATTCTATGTATGATGCATTGGTTGTGTTGTAACTATGTTGAACATGATAATTATTTGAGATTCGCATGAATTGTATGGGAAATCTAGTTGTATGATGATCTAGTTAGTACATGTGATTAATAAAGTGTCATATGTGATCAGTTTGTATGTAAATCATATGTGATGTACTGTTATGCTTGTTTGAATGGAATTTCACCTATAATATCACCAACGTGTCAAACGGGTCAACTGGGTCAAATGTGTCTTGTCTTCTAAAACCTTGAGTTCTTTGGTTTGTAGAGCACTTAGGGTTTCATTATGATTCTGTGTACACGTACTTATGTACTTGCGTGTTCTAGGTGACATTTGAAGGTTGTTTGTCTCTCTCTCTCTCTTTCAAGTTAAGCTCTTAAGTCTTTATTGTGCACACCAGGTGAGTTCATGCCCCACTCTTTTACATACTCTCTTTTGGGGGAGATAGCATACTAGTTTTACAAACGCTTACTTTATATGAGTTGTGTATAGTATGATATAGTGTTGAATACCATGAAAGTCCTCACATTTTTGGATTGTTAATAATGATGATTAGCGGGAAATCTTGGGTAGTACTACTGGGTCTGACGAGCCCCACCTGTGCGACTCGAGGTCAAACGAGTGCAATTTTGTCCTAATGAACATTGTCACGACCTGGTATGTCGTGGCAGGAGGCAACAAACGTAACACAGTCAGCTTCAATCGCGAAATCGCTATGATTATTACTATTTGTTTATAGACTAGCTATCTATTATAATACACTTCTTATATTGTGCAACTGTTATTGATTTATGTTAACGCAAACTCTTGAACTCACCAACTGTTGTGTTGACTCTTTAGTATGCTATTCTCAGGTTAAGGTTGCTATTGCCTAGGAGCACATTACACGGGTCAGCATCATGGTGTTGTCAGCATGTTATGAAACAATGTTTTTTTTGGGATTATGTTTGTTTAAACATTATGCTTTGGTTTTGCATAATACTTGGGCGTGTTTGTTTGCGCATTTTAGATCGTGTTACATTGTTTTGGGTTTTCTGGTTTATTTAACGCTTCCGCGTGTATTTAAAGTTAAACTTTGATTTTGAATGTTTGTACATATAGAGTCGTTCTGAGTAACTAATGACTAAGATCCTGGTATGTCACGCGCCTTGCGGTAAAACCCCGCACGTGGATTTTGAGGGTGTGACACCGCATGTCTTGAATCTTACAAAAAGTTAACTTATTCTTCGATACGCTTACTAAGCTAGCTCGATATAAACTTTGCTAGAAAAACTTAATGGGATAAAACCATAGCTAATGAAAATAGTACAACATGCAACATATATAATTAACAACATACTTTAGGATTATGTCAAATTGGCACTTCGGGGCCTATAAAGTAAACTGATTCTACTGGATCAATTATGTTACCTTATTAGAAATATTCCTAAGAAAACCTAAAGGGATAAAAACTTAGTTAAGGGAAAAAGAGTGCAATATGTTGGATTAGAACTATATTTCACTAACACATGTGCTAATAAATGTAATACTATGTCTCGTGATAATTACTAGATACACTGGTGTGCTAATCACGCTTAAGTATGGTATTTTTAAACCATGTATTTTTTCGCCCTCCGCATAAGAACGGTAAGGATCCTTTTCTATGTATAGTGACCGGACAACCATATGTGTGCTTAAAAGATTAACATTATTCATATAAAATATGCTAACAACTTCTAGATGTAAACTGATAGACTAATTCATAACACATATACTCGAATTATTGATCGAAAAATAATTAGGCTGTGTAAATCATACTAGCTATAATTTTATCAAACTTATACCTCAGGTTATATACAAAGTCGATTGCACCGTGTACGATTAAGTTGTTTGAGACCATATAGATTGCTAGTATTCATATCTTGAGGTATTAATTTTTATGCTTCGAGAAATCTTAATCCATAAAAAGATTTTCATGTAGTGTCAACGAGTGTCCAATATAAATATGTGTTGATAAGATCTACAGTTTAATCTGAAGTCCTTATTAGATTGTGAGGCAGATAATCATGATAGCGCTATCATATCCATTACCATGGAGTACGTTTTCTCATAATAAACACTAGGATTTTAGGAAACCATTGTATTACAGTTTGTGTCTTATATATCATACAATCTCTTTCTTTACGTTTCTTTTTCTTTCAAAGACAATTATTTTCAACCTACTGGCTTGATGTCTATGGGTGTTCGGACTTCTGGTCCGAAAATGTTTTGCTTGTCAAGCAAATTTAGTTTAGCCTGTTTAGGCGTTTTGCCATTTTAGGCAATCATCTCTTCATATATACTCTTAGATAAGTAATCTTTCTCATCGATTATATTTTGTTGCTATAGCATATACAAGTATATATTTCATTTTGATTCCATATTATACTATTTTGTACATAATGTATTGAGATATCATATTTGTTTGGTAATTGATTTTATACTAGAGCTCCATTATCCTCTTTAGGGATATCTTTAATCTATTCTGGAATTTTATTAATTGGAACCAATTAATTTTTTACGTTTTGATAAAAGAAGAGTTCTATTTGGTGACCGGTAGGGAGAGGAGAGGATGGGAGGAGAGAACATTGACCATAAACATATCTCAACTCGAGCAGATGAATTTAGCGCTAGTATATGTGACTTTTGTCACTCTGTCTGTGTTCGTAAATGCATCTAGTAACTCATTTGTTATTCTTATAAATGTATGGCATATTGGAATTCATATTCATATCGATCTCTTTCGGGATCTAAATATAATATTTATGATGTATTTTGTATTATGTCTTGTATTAATAGGCTTACTGTATTCTTATCTCCACCAAAGACTAGGAATACTGTCACATTAATTGATAATTAGCATACTGAGGTGCTAAAGTATTTCACAACTCTATCTTGTAACTGAAAGTTAACATCACTATAAGTATCCAGCTTTATTTTTTATTTCATTTAGTATATTACGGTGGCGATATGTATGGATCACACAACCAAATAGATTTACATGGGTCATATTTGTTTCTCTTTTAGATATCGCAAAAAAATTAACATCATAGTTTATATAAAATTGAAACAACCGTTGGATGGATGAAACATAAGACCGTTAGATGACTCGCGCTTAAACACGCCGTAACATAGTACCATAAAACTACTTAATTCTGTTTTTCAAAATATATTCTTGCCTAACATTTTTACTCTATGTGGGCCTAATACCACCTTCATTGCATGTTTACATTTCTTATCGTCTTTTATTGCTATAGATACTAATAATTAATTCTACCTTTAATTTGAAGCAAGAACGTGGTTTCTAGTTGGGGATCTATTGAGTAATAAAGACATTTAACCCCTTGTCGCATGAGAGCCCAAAGGCCATCATTGTAGGATTAAAAAAATAGTTCCTCGTTCATAGGAGGGGTAAGATGGCCAATTCACAACAATGCCTTAAGAACAAAGATCATATCATTTATAGGAGGGGTAGTTGGTTCTCCATGCCTTCTTTAAACAACAATCATTGCAAGCCAATCTAATAGCTTGAATTGAGAGTCATTATAACTTTTTATTTAATATATATATATATATATATATATATATATATATATATATATATATATATATATATATTAATATGTACGAAGTTATTTATTAACTAGTATTAAGCCTCCTGTGTTGTGGGGCGTAAAACCGTGTCAAATAGTAACAATGTCACATCGCCAGCTACAACTAACACCGAAAAACACTCGTATTAAAAAACAATAAAAATGAAAAAAATGAAACCGAACAGAAAGTAGACGTAACAATGTTGAACCACGTACGTAAAACATAAAATATGAACGATAGCAAAGTCGATCTAGGACTCGCATGTTGCGATACAGTCGATCTAGGACTCGCATGTTGCGATACAGTCGTTAAACGAGAAAAAAATATGCGTAACAACGTCGAATCACACGCACACATTACAGCGCGTTAACTTTCAAAATTTAAACCGAAATATAAAACGAGAAATTTGTAAAAGATGAAAAGTATAGGGGAGTAAAGTTGAATGTGAAAAATTATAGGGGTTAAATTGTAAAAATATGTAAAAGTATTGGGTTTAAAATAAAATTTTAAAGAAAGAAAAAAAACACAAAATAGATACAACCTTTAATGTTCATTGTACAACATTGATGTTTCCTTAAGTTGATAATTAGTAATATTTAAATTACATTCAAAATTAATAACAACTAAGAAATACTCCCTCACACGATGCACTAAGAGTTTTGTTTAAGATTTACCGAACGTTAAAACCTATAATGAACGAGTAACAAAAACATGAAGACCGTTATTGGGATGTGTATATGATAAAAATCTTGTGTTAAGCTATCCGATCGTGCTGGAATATGTGTTATGATCCTAAAAATCGACACTCTATTCACTCCTATACTCTTCCACTTGCGAATCAATGTGCATTGTCACATACTCTGCTTGCTAATGGAACATATAAAACTCCCATTAATGTGCTTTGATTGCACACACATTCAAGCAATAAAAACTCAATTGACATACATGTATGACCAATACAACTTTTAATATTGGCGTTGCTATCAGCTATAGATCAACACAATGCCCCACATTCAGTTACCAAGAAGTTTAAGTGTGTGTGTTGCTATGTGTTGAAACAGCAAACACAAACTTAAAATGCTTATATGTATGTTACGTGTGACTAACAAACAATTACGAAGTTATGTGATTATCATAATCTAGTACTCGAAGCACTAATCAACTACCAAGGCTTATCAACATTACAATTGACTTTAAACATTTTGCATCTATGATATCTTGAGCGGAACCTTAAACATTCAAATTGTTGGTACCAACAATCAAACATCCAGTTGTCCCAAATTTTCTAAGTGACAATGGCCGCATATGACACGCCCATATAATCCAAGTAAAAATCATGCACATTTTGCATTTTCTTTCTAAATTTCTAGGTCATGACCGACAAAAACATGTTAAATCCTCATGTCTATATCAAATTCAGTTAGTGTCATAGCAAGATCAATTATATAACTAACCGAGTGGATCATGTTACACTAATATCAACTCGAATCATAGAAATGAAGAACTCGCACTCTTTTGATTGTAGTAGACGTGTGTTCATATCAATTTAATGAATACGGTTAGAGTTTCTTATGTTTATGATGGTTATCAAGAAAGTTATTATCCATATCAGGACATTTTTTTGTAATATTTATAATGGGGATCTTTTCTTCTTTCTTTATATAAATATATGATGTTTATTATGAAAACAGGAGAAAAATCCCTTGCTCATTGAGCAATTTATATGCCATAAACTTCAAAACACATCTTAAAACATAAGATTTACATTCTTGACACTAAACTTTGATTATTCTATAAGTTAAGTCATCAAGACTTCATTGATTGATGTAATTCTTGACCTCTTGGATATACGAGAATCACTCGAATACATTTTTTCTTTATAATCTCAATAAATAACAATGTTCGTACTAATATTTTTATTATGGTTTCATATAGCTCAATTAAGAGTTTTCAAACTAGTCTTTTGTAATTTGTTAGATCATTTGTATGATACATGCGTCAGATAAAAGGAGGTGTACATGCATCAAATATGAAAACCACTAAAGAATGGGTTAATATGGGTAAATTACTTTTGCTAGATAGGTTGACCTACATCTACTAAAACCATGTATTAGGTCATCCTTATAAAACTTGTTTACCTAGAAAAGTACGTATGGGTCAGCTCAACCCATCACCCTTATAGGTCGCCGTCATTACTTCAACGCCGCTTGTGATCGCCACCAGTCTCTATAAAAATAAACATACCAATATGTCTCAAATCAAACTCATCTCTATGATAACCTATCATGATCTCAACCAAATCAATACTTGTTTAAACACATATGTTTGGACTGAGTTGTCACGTATTCCAACCATCTGTTTTGACAGACGATTGAAATTGACGTGTCATTATTTGTGAGACTCACATCATCGTCAAACAACGATCGATGAAGAATTGTTAAGGACTAGTATCCTACCTCATGTTTTACTTGTTTACTATTTATAAAAATATTAATCAAAAAGTTATTTTGAGTGGAGCAATTAATCAAAAAAAGAAGAAGGAAAAAAAAGTGAGTGTTGACGCGTGAGGCTCGAGAAGTGCGTGGGCGCGCGTGATATCTCACGTTTTCGAGGACTATCGCATGATGAAGCCGGTGATCACGGTGAAAAGGGTCCCTTCTCTTACCTACAAATTTAATATTATTATTACAAAAGAAAGAAAATTATGATTGTTTGTCTAAACTAGAAGTCTAGAATTAAGATTAAAAATGCAATTTAATTAATAATTATACTATGTTAAAGTTCATGTATTATGAGGGTTAAATAATTTAAACTTTTGTAAAACTACAATTTCCATAAAGATTATATGTTTGATGCTATCAACATTTATAGGAATAGAAAATAATAAAGATTTAGGAATTGCAAATAACAAATAATGAAGATTACAAAATTATATAATATTATTCTAATATAATATGTAATTAATTGTTTTTATGTTTAGTAAGTTTTAGTAGATTATTATAATAAGAATATTTATATTTTAAATATTTTATTATTTAGTATAATTATTAAAAAAATAATTATTATTTAATAGGAGAAAAAGAGATAGAGAGATCCGGGAAATAAAAATCTAGACTTAACCAGAAGTCGTTGTGACGAACCAAGTTAATTATTTATTAGTAGAGCGGTGTCAACATAATGCGGGCGCGAGCACAACACACTAAAATGGACACTGTTAAAATTGATGAATTAACTTATAGCATTAAAGGTTTAATAAAAGTTTATAAAATAAAATCATATAAAATAAAAATGATTTTAAGAATTTTATTGAAAATAAAATTATTTGTTTACATAATGAGATTAGCAAGAAACTAAAAACTATTAATACCATTATAGAATTAGAGTCTTGCATTAGGTTTCTAAAATGATAGTTTAGAAAATGAGGTACGATTAGCCAACCCAAAAACATACAAGAAATAACATTTATTTGGAAGGATGATCAAGTACTGAGCTACATTTATTCATATATTTTGGATAATATATTCAAAAGAAAGTTGTAACAATAAAAGAAAGAAGTCGCTAATCATGAGGTTAGTGATCTAATCCCACATACCTCTAATCACGGCGCTGTTAGTTACGCCTCTATTCCGTTCACTTTTGATTTGAATTTAATTATTGTACAATATTCAATGCGAGATGTACATGTATTTTTATAGAAAAAAAAAAAGCTGGTCCGAATTTTGGCGGTAACTTTCCTCTGATATGCCGACCAGTAATTTGTGATGAATTGTTATACCGACAACATCAGTGATAGTACGGATGTTTTGTCGCATGAAACAAATTGGATGTAAAAGTAAAAATTACACTAAAACTAGACAATCAAGAAAGGTACCAATGTACCATACTCAGGCATATGTCACCCTCAAACTGAATCTGTGTTTAATGTAAAACTCAAACACCCGGATAATATTTGATGTAACTTGTAAACGGTCGTGTATCTGGCTCTCTTATGCTCATTTGGTCGTTTGCAGGCGATGTGAGATTGTATTAGGGGTAGTATGGGTATAACTGACTCTATCATGAAAATACTTCTTCTAATGAACATTTTTCTTTTTTAACGATCCTAAATCTATTTCACACATCGGTTAAGGCTCAAACCTAACAACACTTAAAGTGATTTGATGTTCATTTTTATAAACATATATTTATATTTCTATCAAATTGTTTGTAATGGAACGATTTCAAGGTGTTTAAAAATATGTTTTGTAATGGAACGATTTCAAGGTGTTTAATAAATATGTTAGAGGCGTGGTCTAATACTTAAGTGTAGAATACTTGAAATCAAACTTGGATAATTTGAGAGTCGTGAATATCACTTTCAAATTGAAATTATTCGGTAGTTCACCCGAATAAATCAATCGGAAATAACTCAGACGAGATCAAGAATTAGTATGATTTTTGTGTGATATTCGTGAACCTGAAGAAAGAACATAATGACCAATCTCTTTTGAAATCAATATTTGCAGGGAAGGGAAGAAAACTGACGGTGGCAGTTTTCATATCAAAATATTACACTTTTTACTCTCAAGTTTCACATGTGAAATTTTGATAAAATCAAATTTTTGTGCAGTATCTCTAAGGCTCTAACCTCGCATATGTTCTTAGTGAACATGAACCAAGACATACCTTTCTTCATTCCACTAGATATGTGTTTGTATTTTTTTTTTGCACACAAGCACACATAGATGATGTTTTATCATTCAGACATCATAGACATCATGGTGCATTTCTTACCTTTTTCCTTTTTTTGAACAACAACATATATTATTCAACAAAAAAACAGGAAACTAACAAGGAGCTAAAAAACCCAAAATACAAACGCCAAAAAAATTAAATACATACAACACCAAAAACATGAAAAGCTAGAACAAAAACTTAACGAAGAACACTATAAGCACGCCATTGAAGCCAATCTTGATCAAAATCTTTAGCTTTATTTTTTATCCAAAGAAACGTTAAAACCTTGATCTCTTCCACGACTCCAACAATAGAAGCCTCAATTTCATTATGAACCTTACCATTTCTTGCTCTCCAAATTCTCCAAGCGGCCACAAGAAAAATGACATGAGTTAATTTTCTTACGACTTTATTTCCGGAAACATTCTTATGAAGTTGTCATAAATCAAAAGAAGAAGAAACGAACAATGGGGGCACTTTACACCAAATTTGAATGATGGTTCAAATTTGATTTGCAAAGGGGCACTTGAATAAAATATGATCGATGCTTTCATAAAGCTAGTTAGCTCATTTCTTACCTACACCAACTCGAACGTCAAAGACAAGTAATTAGCTTTATTGAATTGTTCTTGCTGTCACACCACTAGCGCATTTATCAACTCTACGACAAGGTAACTAACTAATATGGTTACCATGCTGACCTAGTGACATCTAAAGACTCCCTAGTGATATGTCTTCCATCACATATCATCTCATCAAGTTAATAAATTTAGTATGGGTGAAAAAATTGGATACATATATTCTAAGATATTTACAAAAACTTCTAAATCATTCTTATAATATATATTATTTTAATCATATTAGGCCACTAGCAGCCGCCCCGTTTTTCTTGTTTTTTTCTGTATGACACATCAGTGTCATATCAGCTTTTCATATTTTCTCTAGTTTTTCAAGTTTTCCATTTAAAAAAAATAAAGTTTCAAAAGGTTGGTATGTGGACCGACAAACCCCGGTGAATATTTACCGGGTTGTAGCACCTCGGAACTGGAGGGCGTGATATTCCTGGTCGGCCCGGCTTCTTCCCATCTCCACTCCGTACCCCCTTGTATGCTAACAAAAGCTATATTGATAACATGTGATGCATAAAGTATAACCTTTAATGTTTTTTTTTCTACTTTTATTTTCTTATTAATTTACATTAAGCTCTTCAAAAGTTAAATTTTAATTCTCAAAGTTTAGCTATATGTATCAACTCATACCTTATATTTATCTGTTTCTTTTTAACATACAGATAAATTTTTTATTTTTCTCTTATAAATTTGATTTAGTGTTTATAAAATTTTGAATAAAGCATTGTGACTCTTTTATCCTTATCCACGTTTTGATTAAATTTTCAATTAAAATGAAGTTGTATGTTATATAAAATCCAAATTTGTATGTGCTTTTTATCAGATTTAATATTTTTAATGGTTTGGTTTTTTTATCACAACATGCTTATTTTCATTAACGTCTCGACGTGAATTTTTTGTTTATATTTTCGCTTTTTATATAAAGTTTTGAATATTATCAACAGTCTCGCTGCAACCATGGGTTTGCAATGGTTTCGTTTTTCATTTAAAGTTCCGATTGTTATTTATAACATCTAAATTTCGTTTTTCTTACCTTCAAAGTGCGCGTCCATGTTTGCGTTTCGACATAAGTTTTTTTAATGGTTTTGCATTATTGTTGTAACACGCGAGTCTTCCAAAAAAATGTACATATATAAAAGTGTAATCCGCCAACTTTTTTTTATAAAGACCAATTTACACAACCTTTAACTCTAATTCTGTATCTACACATTTATGAACCATAAAAATTTTAACGCTTAACCATTTGAAAGTAGGAGTCTTTGAACAACTTAGTTCTCCTACCTTTGGTGGAACCCGCAAAATAACTTTTTTTTTTGAATGGCAACTGTGCGACCATTCTTTGGAGGATAGGTGTTATTTTAATCGGGCCCACCTATCCGTTTCCCAGCCGGGACCGCACCCCAATCCTCTCAGAAGGAAACTCATTGTTAAAAAAACCTCCTGGCTCAACTCTGAGCATTTTGCTCAAAGTGAGACTTGAACCCAAAACCGTGAGTCACTGCCGCAAAATAACTAATGGTAGTTTTTTGGGTGTGAACAGGGGAAAATACGTCAACCACCATCAAAGAAAAAACCAACAAATTAAAACCCATTAACATTCTGACATCCACCACAATCCCCTCCATAAATACCACCATAACCACCTCCCAATTCCCCTCACCCCCACACCACTCTCAACCCACACACACTCCCACCGGACCACAATGGGCATCACCACCCTCATCCTCCTAACCATACTCTCACTCTCCTCATTCGCCGACGCCAGAATCCCCGGAAACTACGCCGGGGGTTCTTGGCAGAGCGCACATGCCACCTTCTACGGTGGCAGTGACGCCTCTGGCACAATGGGTATACACTATATATACCCTCATTCCCCTCACATTGTCTAATTCTTCCTACATTGATGTAATTAACTAATTATTTACTTTTGTTATTGTAGGTGGTGCTTGTGGATATGGGAACTTGTATAGCCAAGGTTATGGTGTGAACACCGCGGCGCTGAGCACCGCGTTGTTTAATAAAGGGTTTAGCTGTGGTGCATGCTTTGAGATTAAGTGCACCCAGGACCCGAGGTGGTGCCACCCCGGGAGCCCGTCTATTTTTATCACGGCTACTAACTTTTGTCCTCCTAACTACGCGCTTCCTAATGATAATGGTGGGTGGTGTAACCCGCCCCGGACGCATTTTGATCTTGCTATGCCTGTGTTTCTTAAGATTGCTGAGTACCGAGCCGGCATTGTCCCCGTCTCATATAGACGGTAACAATATTACATTTTTTTTTTTTTACGTACATTGATATCGTTAAAGAATGATGTTAAAAAAGATGATGAAAAGTTAATTGGGCAAATTAAAAAAAATAAATCCAAAATTGAGCTAAAACAGTGACGTGTTGACTTTAAAGTAATAATTTCTTTTAGCTTGTGATATGACAAAAATGACCTTGGTGTTTTTATGTATTACTACAGGGTCCCATGCAGGAAGGCTGGTGGGATAAGGTTCACAATCAACGGGTTCCGTTACTTCAACTTAGTTTTGATCAGCAACGTCGCGGGTGCAGGTGACATTCAAAAGGTGTGGGTCAAAGGGTCCAAGACCAACTGGATGAGCATGAGCCGTAACTGGGGTCAAAACTGGCAATCAAACGCAGTTCTGATTGGTCAGTCTCTCTCCTTTAGAGTCACAGCCGGTGACCGACGCACAACCACCTCATGGAACATCGTTCCCGCTCATTGGCAGTTCGGTCAAACCTTCACCGGAAAGAATTTCCGAGTGTAAAACTGGATTTCCGCTTTTGCCCTTTTGGTCGTTGAATGTTTTTGTTAGTGCGGTGTTACTTTTTTTTTGTCGGGGACTAAAAAGCTAATATGTCGAAAGATGGAGGATCGAAAAAGACGTGTGTGGAAAGAATATTAATTTTCGGGGATACGTAGGTTTGTTTGTTAGGCTGAGGCGGCTTCAAAAACATGTTGCCCGCAGCAAAATCTAAAGAGAATATATGTATAAGTTTAATTGCTTGCTTTTATAAGTTAGTGGCATTTTGTTGTTAATTTTGTTGATGAGATGTGTTAATTTTGATTAATGGATTGATTTTGGTTATATATTATATCTAATGGATTGATATTAGCTATAATAAAACTGTCGCACTTGATGATAAGGTGTTTTTCTTTTATCTAATAGGTACGGTGTTTAAATCATATAATATGTAAATATATTAGAAGCGGTTATAAAAATGATTATAATTAAAATCGATTTGATTGAGTGAAAATATTAAGTGTGTTTGAACATGAAAATAAGTCAACACAATCAAGATGTTTTGTTTGAAAGGGCTATGATCAATAGGTGTGAACATGATACTTAAAAGATTTTTCATCTTGAGAGGTTGGATGATAAATAGTTAAAGCAGAAGAATTCATGAATGTTATTATTTTTTAAACATAAAAGTATTTATTTATCATATTTATAAAAATACAGTATTTTTTTACTTGGCTAATCATTAGGGGAAGCAAAGACATTGAAATAGTTTAGGAGTATGAGTATGATTTCTTAAATAAAAACTAAATAAGGATGAGAATAAAACCATGTCAAAATCTAGTTCTCCAAGTTAGACTATATTCTAATATTAGCCTTATTTAACTAGTTTTAGATATATTTATTACTGATTATTGCTTTAGTGAGCCAAAACCGTTACAATGACATTTGGAAGAAAGCTGGATGGTCGTTATATAACTAGAATAATATAGTTATTTTATAACTTTATTATAGATAACACCTATTGAAAACCTATACTCAAAAATCAATACTGGAACAGAAAACTGTAGATTATTAAGTAATGTATGTATAACCAAAAGGATAACCGTATTTAAAATCAAGTCAAATTATAGTTTTTTAAGTGGACTATATGGTATTACAATAAGTCAGGCCTAACTTGTTTGTTTGAGAGCAGATTTATATCGACTGACCCGCCAAACCACAACAAATACATTCGGAAGGCGGTGAGATAGTTATTTTGTAACTTTTATTTTCATTAAAAACCTATACTTATAATCAATATTGGAATGAAAAACTTTGGATTCTTTGAACCGTAAAAGAAGAAAGATAAATATAGTGAGTGAGCATGGGATACCCTTTTGATTATGTTCAATTGTCCTTTAATCAAGGAGTGGTCAAAGTCACTTCTCTTGGGGGAATTGCTTTTTGCACCACTCAAAACAAAAGCCTAGAATTTGGCATTGGGTATTTGTACTTTTCTCAAGTAGGCAAAAATGGGTATCTTGTACTCTAATGTTTAACCCTATACTTTCTTTAATCTTCTTAATCAACTCCTTCAACTTCTCTCTCCCCCAATACACATATGTTTTATGTTTACATGTCTCTAGTATCGAATTTTCTCTTGTTACTTCGTTTGATCGAAAATATAATATCATATCATATAACACGATAATGACGATCTGTCACTATCTTGATAGAAAGACAACACAATATAAGTTATAGTCACGGTTCCAATTCATACAAATGATGTATGCACTAGGAGTATCCAAACAAACACAACAAATAAACAAGTAAAACCAACCATAAGAGACGATGTTTAAAACTGTACGAAAGGGTGAAAAAAGTTTTGAATTATATCTTTGGCATTTTCATTGACTTATGTGGAATACTTTTGATTGAGGGACCAAAAACTTCAACCACTTAGGTTACCTTGTGTATAAAAATTATTATAAATACTTTATATTTGAAAAACCTACCTAATAATTTATTTATTTACTTAAGGAGATGTATACCTTTTTCGTCTACTAAATGGGTTGAAAGATAAAGATAGTGACCGACACATGAGCAATGAATGTGACATATACACCAGTGAAAAATACAATACGAGATTATTATCTTTACGGACAACTATACAACTCTAACGATGAAGTCATTTGTTGTTATGATGACATCATATATGTAGCTATACATGTTTTATGATGACGTCATTTGCTGTAGTTACCACCGTTGATAGTTATTAATAGAGTTAATTACATAAATAGTCCCTGTGGTTTATTTAAAATAACAGGTTTGGGTACTAAGAGTTTTTTGTAACAGGTTGAGGTATTGTGTTTTTAATTTTGTAACAAAAATGAGTACTAAGGCTAACAGACGTTAAGTTCTCTGTTAAATTTAAATGAAATGACTAAAATACCATTTGATGGATTATTTTTACAATCCATATCTCTCTTTTATCCAGGGACCATTTATGTAATTAACTATAACTTAAAAAACCCAACATTTCCTTCATCACCACCATCGACCCACCATCACCACCATCTATCCCTATTGGTCGCCATCGACCTACCATCACCACCATCCACCCACCATCACCACCATCTAACCACAATCATCTTACCAACCATTTTCTTCACCTTTAATTACCAACCCCTCTGTCCAACAACCTCCACCGAACACCATGAACATCACAACCAGCATCGTCTACCCATCATCACCACCATCTACCCACGAACACTCACGAACACCCTAATCAAGATCTGAACCCTAATTGAGCAATGTTCACAAGAAATCAGCTTGTCCCTATGTTGTTCATAATAAATCGATAATGATCAGAAGAAATCTAAACCCTAATCGAGATCTGAACCACCATAGGACCACCAAACACCCACGCACGACCACCACACCACCCCAAATAAACTTATCCTTCTGTTGGTGCACTGTTGCCCAACCACCAACGCTATTAAAAGGGAAAGGGAGACGGGGATCTGGTGAAATAACGATGATAATGTGATGGGGGGAGGTGGAGATGGAGATGGTGATGATGGTGCGATGATGGTGATGCGACGATGATGCCCTTGCTGCTAATAATGAAGATGCGATTGATGCCAATGGGAGGTGATGTGGTGGTTAGTGGTGGTTGGTGGTCGTCGGTGGGCAGTGGTGGTAGGAGCAGGTGGTGGTGGTGGTGGTGGTGAGATCTAATCTGTAACACAAAGTTTATATATATATAATCACAAACAACCCCTTATATAAATTAAAGTACATAAACAACCCTTTTAAGTTACATTAGTAGTACTTATAAAGTGAAAGGACGAAAATGCCCTCAGGTTTAACCAAAAAATTAAATTCTGTTAGTTTTATTACCTATTCTCGTTATAAAATTGAAAACACAATACCCAAACCTGTTACAAAAAATCGTTAGCATCCAAACCTGTTATTTTTGATAAACCACAGGGACAATTTATATAATTAACTCTTATTAATATGAAACGGTGCGTCTATAAGTTAGTTTAAAATTGATCAAAATTTGTTTGAATTTGGGCTGGGTAGTGGGCTTTTTATTTGTTAATAAGCGTATGATTTGGTATGGGCCTATCTAGTAGATACATGAAGAATAAAAATTCTGGCCCGGTAAAAGATTCATAATTTCATATTGTAATTTGATTCTTGTGTAAATTTGAGTTTATTTACTTTGAAGTATCTTTTTATAGCTAGTGTTTTGTCATGATCAACTGATGACAAATTAATAGGTCCATTCATGTTATGTGCATATTTAGTGATGAAGTTTGTAACTTATACTTAACATTATTGGTTGCATTCAACAATTAGTGAAATGTTAGCCTTTGTCAAAGTTTAAGGCACTTTCACTAAGAGAACTTAAGGAGTTGATTGTGTAAAGTATTATCATTCGTAAAATTGACCACGTGTTTTTTAGGTGTGCATTTTCTGTAAGAAAACTTATGTAGGTGAACATCGTATAAAAAATACATGACTTTCCAAGCTCAAACCGATCAAAGGGAGAGAACACTAAATCAAGCGAAAGAGGAAAACAAATAAAAAGATAGAGCTTCAACACTGATGTGGCTCAGTAATTCAGATATCTAACAAATGCTTCACACATACTTAAATGATTGAAGACGAGATATACACTTGGTTTTAAATATAAGAACTTGGATATTCCCGATCAAAATAGAGTCAATAAAATCTCACAAATCTCTCTCTACCGATCAGCCATGACTAAAGTTCTAAACAAAAAAAAACAGATAATAAAGCAACTATGGGGTCAACCAATTAGTGTTCGACCTATTTCTATGAGTATAAAACGTAATCTTTTTTTCTTAACTAGTTTTAACTTAACATCCAATTCAAACCTATCTAATTTTTTGATCATTTTGTCACTTGTAATTAGAAAAATCAAAATAAGCAAAAGAGTTAGGGTTGAAAGTTGTTGGTATCCAAAATGCCAAATGAAAGACTTAATTTGGTCAATGGTTACGTCCCCACAGACCATTTCTGACCGTTCTTCTAGCCGGTACGCACCTCGTGGGTGCATGGTCCTCTTTCTGACTCCATGTGTGAATTATCAAAATATGTGGCTTCTCATATGGTTTCAAATATATATTTATTTATTTAACATATAGGTAAAACAAGTTTTCTTTAAGGAATCATTAGTTTTTTAATCAATTGATGTTTTAATGTGATTTAGAAAAAGAAAATCTATGTTTTTGTCTTTATTGCCACCAATTAACTGTCAGTTTAGTAAAAGCTTATGTTTAATTGGACATGTGACCTAATGGTATCAAGTGTGATGAAAAATATGTCACTTCCCAAATAGTGAGGGTTTGAGTGGTACAGTAGACATAAGGTATAGATTTAAAAGCAAAAATAGGATTAGAGGATGTGTGTAGTTGGCCATTGTTTATCATCCGGGTAACTTGGGTATGACACAAAACTCTAACGAAATAACAAAGACATGTTTGTCTAATCATGTACACGCTAAAGAATTCTCGTGACAAAGCTTTGGTACACAACTATGTCTTTGAAGAGAGCATAATCAACCACTTCATAATATAATGCAAATGCATCTGGAGAAATTATGGTTGTATTAGAAACGCCCAACGACACATTCGACATCTAAATATCTTTATTCAGACAGAAAAGGTTTAGACGCGATATTATTTATTGTATTAAAAAAAAGGCTTATGCATCTTCAAAGTCATGCTTCAAGAAAATATCATTATACCAATTACTAGATGACATGATGATTGACTCCCAAAATTAGTACTTATGGTATGCAATCCAGCCCTTACATATCTTTTGATACCAGACTTTTAATTTCACAATGATTAAAGGCCGGTTTTGTAGCCTTTTAATAGTTTTATTAAGAGGCTACATCTGAAATTGTTAGAGTTAGAGTGCGTGTGGTTCACTTAAAAGTCACATATTAATCGTTCATAGAGCCTCTTAATAGTTAAGTTTTAGAAACATGTTTAGTGGTTCAGATGCTACCTCTTATTTCGTTAGATCTTTTAATGGATCAATACAATGTTATCAAATAGCCACTAACTTGATTGTGAGAGTTTATAACTGAGACTCATAGCATTGTCATCAGCAAAAACTAAGTTACTACTGAAAGAGTTTACGTTGATGGTTTTCTTGCTAATAAAAGTTATGTTTTTTATAGTTATAACCACCAACTTGCTTTTGCAATAGAATAGTATGGGAAATCTAGAAAAGAGGAGTAAACAAATCTGGGATGTACTGGCCCGAAAAGTTGCGACTTAAAATCTTGAGTGATCCAAACGTGATTTTAACAGATATTCGAGCTATTTTAAACTATGAAACCTACATCTCACAAAATCTTATGTTAAATATTGGATTATAAATAGCCAAGCTGAGCACAACCTTGGCTCTATTAATTTAACAATTCAAGATCAAGTTTGGTTTGTTTTCGGTTTAATGTTAAAAGTTTGGCCTCCACTAGTTAATAATTTTTCAAAGTTCAGGCTCATTTTGTATTATTAGATATCTTGTTGTTTTATTTAAGTACACATATATGTATATGTATTTGTAAGTATAATATTATATATCCATGTTATTTAATTATTTTTCGTAATAATTTAAAATACAATAATACTATTATGTAACTATATTTTTGTTATATAAAGTAAAAGTAATTGTATTTATATAAATAACTAGATTTAGTAAACCCGTGTATTACACGGGTTGAATAAATAAAATATTAATATAATAAAAATTAATAATTATAAATGATATTCAAAGATATGATATAACTGAAATTACATATGAGAAATGACTATAAATAATAAAACAGTGATATCAACTTTCTAAAATTTTGTTTTTAATTTTTTTCCAAAAAAATTAACATTTTGTTCTAAAAAAAAACGTATAAAAATGTCTTTTTTAAAAATTTTCTTATTATAACCCCTAAATTTGATTATTTTTGGTTTTCAAAAAATTGACTTTTTAAAAATGCCAATTTTAAAATATTTCGTACTTTAAAAAGTTTTATGCTTTAGAAAAAATTATTATTTTATAAAAATTTATTTATTTAGAAATAACATTAATGAATAGATTTCTTTCTTAATTTATTAAATCGAAAAAAGTATTAAATAATATTATTAATAATTAAGGTAATTATTTAATATATAAGAGAGGCGGAAAAATTTTGGTGAGGATGATTGTGATGCTACCACATGTCATCTAAAGTTACTCTTATATTAGAGTATAAAAATAAAGATTGGTTTGGTTAATCTCATAAGGCTAGTCAAGATCGGTATATAAAACTTTTGCTCAAATTTGTTTATTAGAAAAACTTAAATTAATTACATAGATGATTCCCATGGTATGTTTATATTGAATCTCTGGTTTCAAACTTTGAGAAATCATAGTTATGATCTCAATTGTTTGTTAAATTATAACACTCATGATTCTTAACATAAATGTACGTTAAGCTTTTCTAGTTAACTGTGTGTAAAATGACTAAAATTTCATTATACCAATTACTAGATGACATGATGATTGACTCCCAAAAATTAGTACTTATGGTATGCAATCCAGCCCTTACATATCTTTTGATACCAGACTTTTAATTTCACAATGATTAAGGGCCGGTTTTGTAGCCTTTTAATAGTTTTATTAAGAGGCTACATCTGAAATTGTTAGAGTTAGAGTGCGTGTGGTTCACTTAAAAGTCACATATTAATCGTTCATAGAGCCTCTTAATAGTTAAGTTTTAGAAACATGTTTAGTGGTTCAGATGCTACCTCTTATTTCGTTAGATCTTTTAATGGATCAATACAATGTTATCAAATAGCCACTAACTTGATTGTGAGAGTTTATAACTGAGACTCATAGCATTGTCATCAGCAAAAACTAAGTTACTACTGAAAGAGTTTACGTTGATGGTTTTCTTGCTAATAAAAGTTATGTTTTTTATAGTTATAACCACCAACTTGCTTTTGCAATAGAATAGTATGGGAAATCTAGAAAAGAGGAGTAAACAAATCTGGGATGTACTGGCCCGAAAAGTTGCGACTTAAAATCTTGAGTGATCCAAACGTGATTTTAACAGATATTCGAGCTATTTTAAACTATGAAACCTACATCTCACAAAATCTTATGTTAAATATTGGATTATAAATAGCCAAGCTGAGCACAACCTTGGCTCTATTAATTTAACAAATTCAAGATCAAGTTTGGTTTGTTTTCGGTTTAATGTTAAAAGTTTGGCCTCCACTAGTTAATAATTTTTCAAAGTTCAGGCTCATTTTGTATTATTAGATATCTTGTTGTTTTATTTAAGTACACATATATGTATATGTATTTGTAAGTATAATATTATATATCCATGTTATTTAATTATTTTTCGTAATAATTTAAAATACAATAATACTATTATGTAACTATATTTTTGTTATATAAAGTAAAAGTAATTGTATTTATATAAATAACTAGATTTAGTAAACCCGTGTATTACACGGGTTGAATAAATAAAATATTAATATAATAAAAATTAATAATTATAAAATGATATTCAAAGATATGATATAACTGAAATTACATATGAGAAATGACTATAAATAATAAAACAGTGATATCAACTTTCTAAAATTTTGTTTTTAATTTTTTTCCAAAAAAATTAACATTTTGTTCTAAAAAAAAACGTATAAAAATGTCTTTTTTAAAAATTTTCTTATTATAACCCCTAAATTTGATTATTTTTGGTTTTCAAAAAATTGACTTTTTAAAAATGCCAATTTTAAAATATTTCGTACTTTAAAAAAGTTTTATGCTTTAGAAAAAATTATTATTTTATAAAAAATTTATTTATTTAGAAATAACATTAATGAATAGATTTCTTTCTTAATTTATTAAATCGAAAAAAGTATTAAATAATATTATTAATAATTAAGGTAATTATTTAATATATAAGAGAGGCGGAAAAATTTTGGTGAGGATGATTGTGATGCTACCACATGTCATCTAAAGTTACTCTTATATTAGAGTATAAAAATAAAGATTGGTTTGGTTAATCTCATAAGGCTAGTCAAGATCGGTATATAAAACTTTTGCTCAAATTTGTTTATTAGAAAAACTTAAATTAATTACATAGATGATTCCCATGGTATGTTTATATTGAATCTCTGGTTTCAAACTTTGAGAAATCATAGTTATGATCTCAATTGTTTGTTAAATTATAACACTCATGATTCTTAACATAAATGTACGTTAAGCTTTTCTAGTTAACTGTGTGTAAAATGACTAAAATTTTCTTATATTAAAAAAAATAAAAAAATTAATTTAATTAATATTAGTGGACCCACCCTTTCTTATTAAAAATTAAAAGAAAACATATATAGCAATATAATATACTAATGAAGTACATAATAGCAACGGAACCCACCACCCACCCTATCCTTGTTGCTTCGAGTTGTACAAACCGGTTTTTTTACTCAAATCGGTTTGGGTTTAAAACCGAACCAGTTTTTTTGTCGTGGGTTCAAACTGGTTTTTTTTCAAATCGGTTCGGGTTACGAACCGGTTTGGCTCACCGGATACTCAAACCTTTCAAACCGATTTAGACCGATTTGAAACCGGGTTTTTAATAAACTGGTTTTAGGACCCGTTTAACCAGTTTTTAACTTTTTAAACCGGTTTATAAATCGGTTTGAGGGTGGGGTTACCAAACCGGCATACAAACCGACGGTTCGGGTTGGTTTGGGACCGATTTGGGCCAAACCGATTTTTCTTTGAAACCTGTTCCAGTTTTTTTGGCCGAACCGGTTTTTTTACCCATGTCTACTATTGCTCTCCAAATTTATTACATCAAAATCTGTAATCTTTAACAAAACAAAACAACTATGTTATGGTACATGCCTTTATCTTGATACCAGGTCGCCTTGGGATATATACAAAACTCAAATTTTAATTTATTATGTATACTTGTCAAGCTAATATACATAAAAAAATCAGTGTCACTAAATGAGATTTAGTTTGTTTTTAGTTTAACAAAATACTATATTAATACTACCTTCATCCGTCTTTCTTTTTATCATACCTTAGTTTTGCATTAGCTATGATTTGGAGTGACTAAGCGATGTGCAAACGACCAAGTCCTTTAACTCTAAGGCACATGTGGGTGAAGAACTCTACTACGCTGAATAGTGCCATCTATGGTTGAACAACTTCACCTTTTGTGAATAGTGTCACCTACAGGTAGGGCTGGTAATTTCTGACACATACATATTAACACGACAAGACACGAAATTAACAAGTTTCGTGTTTGAGCTTAACAGGTTTTGTGTCTTAAACAGATCGACTCGTTAATACATAATAAAAATTCATGTCTAAATAATACCTGTTAACTTGTTTAGAAACCTGTTTATAATTTTTTAATTTTAAAAATTATTAAATATATATAATATTATAAAGAAAACCCTACTTGATCCTTTATACCCCCACATTAAATATACATAATATTATAAAGAAAACCCTACTTTATCCTCATCATCGGCGATCTATTCTCAGCTGCTACCATAGTCCGGCCAGTCGCCCGTCATCCTCATCATCGAAGCTGATGTTCGGCCAGTCAACCGCCACTATAGTCGACTCTAATGCTCGGCTGCCACCATAGTCAACTCTATTACTCAACTGCTCGTGCGAATCCACAACCCATAACCACCATAGCCGACTCAATTGCTCAGCCGCTCTTGCAGTTTCATCATCCTTACCATCACCATCGCCGGTCACAGCCCACCGCCACCATAGTCATCTCACCATCACCACCATAGTTTTAATCTAGTAAAGATTATTGTTTTTTGGATCATGTATGTATTTTATCATGTCTTTATGTATTAGTCAAAACTTTTATGAACTATTGGTAATTTTTGTTTTATTAAATAGGTTCCTAAACATGTGATTTTACATGTGTTTTTAAACAGGTCATTTCATGTAATCTGTTTCTTAACAAGTTTGTGTTCGTGTTTAAATAAAATGACATGATAAGTTATCTTGTCGTGTTCGTGTCTAGCATGTCAGATCATCATGTCCGATCGTGTCGTGGCTGACTAGTTATGCCAGCCCAACCTACATGTGACTATACTTTATGTCATATCACATGTGGACGAACTCCTTCACCTTTAGTGAACAGTATCACCTACCCATGACCAATTCTATCAATGTTAACCAAGCACCTCAGATGTAGGTGACATGTCACATGTGGATGTACAATTTACATACGGGTGTGCATTCCTATCTATGGTCATAATCGGATGAACTATTTTCATATTCGGATGTACAAATATAACCTTGTTCATGTATGGGTGAATATCACAACTCTAATCATATATGGACGACTAATCGTCACATTCAGGTAACTATGCTTTAGACGTGGTCACATACGAGTGACCGTCATCACCTTTGGGTAATCTATTTCTTTAACTATGGTTAGATGCGGGTGTGTAAGCCATACTGTTTGTTTTAAAGCAACATTTCACTATACATTATTAACTTTAACTTATTAAAACATTCAAATTTAGGGTTCATGCTTCAAACATGTAAATCTATAAAAATACCAACTTGAACGCTAAAGCACCTTTAAACTTTGTTAAAATCATTTAGCCCTAAAATAACGTAAAACATAATAAAGTGGGAATCTAAAACTCACATCTTTGATGATTTCCCTAAACAAACCCTAGAGTCAGGTATCCACGTCTAGATCTATGAACATGCATTTCAAGATGCAAACTTTACACTAAAATTTACTATAAACAACATCTATGCTCGTAAAGAAGCATAGGTACGAAGATCAAAGATAAAAACTTTATATATTTTTATATTTGCAAGCTTTCTTTTTCAAACAACACTCTTGTTTTAGAACTAGTTTGCATTCCAAACGAGGAAGGTGGCAGCTTCTTTCCTTTTATAAGAGCATTTAGGGAAATCTTTTCCCCCTTGCACAACTTTAGTCGTTCCTTTCTAAAATATGACCCAAAAGCCCCTATCACTTTATTAAAAACATATTTCTTTTCATTTTAGGTGTTACAACTGGCCGCCACCATACCACCACAACATCATCTCCTGACCAATATCCCGCCACCTCTCTCACCACTACTACTCATGTCTGGCCACCATCGAAGCTCCATCGACATCGCCAGTGGTCGGAAGGGTTGAAGGGGATTTCACATCAGTGGCGATGGATCGCTACTTATAATTATAAAAAAGTGTAGAAGAAGTCAACCTCTCAAGTGATAGGGCACATATAAAAACATATATTAATTAATGTTTTCTATTTTTTAAGTTATTAAAGGTAAATGTTATTTTTAAAAGAGTAAATTATCATTTGCATCCCTGACGTTTTTTCATTTTAACCACTTGCATCCTTGTAGTTTCAAAGTCTCGATTTGCCCCCTAATGTTTCATTTTTGTCTCCATTTGAATCCAAATGACTAACTCCGTTAAATTGTTCTGTTAACTCTATGAGTAAAAGACTAAATTGCCTTTAAGAATAAAAAATAAAAAAAACTTTATGGGACCACCCACATTATCTTCTTCTTCTCCTTTGACCCACACCACCTCCACACCTTACACACACCACCACACATTGCCGCCTATTAACACAACCCCCACCACCTCCACTGTCACCGGCCACCACAACCCACCCCACCTCACTGCCGCCTGCCACTATAACCCAGACCACCTCCCCAGTTGCCCATCACCACAACCTACACCACCTCCACACCTCACCCATACCACCTCTCACACCACCACCACTATTGACCATAAACACAACCGACACCACCTCCATTGCCCCTAATCCTCACAACCCTTTTGTTCTCCGTCGCCACCACCACCGATGTCCGCCCTAATCAGTCCCTCTCCGCCGCTAACCCCACCGTCAAATGAACCTCACCCAACAACACCTTCTCCTTTGGCTTCATCTCCGATTCCCTAGACTCTCACTTCGTCAGCATCACATACAATGATATACCTCTTTGGAAGGCCAGCGGAGACGCCGGAGTTACTGACTCCACCGCCTCTATCACCCTTCTCCCCGACTACAACCTCCGCCTCGTCAACGGCTCCTCCGGCGCCGTCGTGTGGCAGTCCGACACCGCCAGTCGTGGTGTCACCACCGCTGCTCTTGATGATTCCGGTAACTTTGTTCTCCGGAATGGAATGGGTTCTGTTTGGAGTTCGTTTGATAATCCCTTTGATACGATACTCTGTCACACCCTCAAAATCCGCGAGCGGGGTTTTACCGCGAGGCGCGTGACATACCAGGATCTCAGTCATTAGTTACCAAGAACGACTCTATATGATTAATAAACAAAACTAGAGTTAACGTTTAAAATACTGCGGAAGCGTTTTTAAAACAGAAAACCCAAAACAAGTAGTATGTAAAGAGAATGCGCAAAACATACGCGTCCCAAACACAAATGTTTAATATGAAAATAATCCCAAATTTGTAAACAAACAAATGTAGACAACTCAACGATGCTGGTGTGCGTGCTCCTAGGCAACTGGCAACCTTAACCTGAGAATAACATACTAAACAAGTCAACACATGGTTGGTGAGTTCAAGAGTTTGCGTTAAAATATAAACCAATCAACAGTTTCCAGAGCATAAGTAGTGTATTGCAATAGATAGCTAGTCTATTAACATAAAAATATTAATCATAGTGATTTCGCGATCGAAGCTGACTGTGTTACATTTGTTGCCTCCCGTCACGACTTACCAGGTCGTGACGAATATATGTTAGGACAAAATTGCACCCGTTTGACCTCGAGTCGCACAGGTGGGGCTCATCAGACCCAGTAGTACTACCCAAATTTCCCCGCTATTCAATATTAACAATCCGAAAGTGTGAGGACTTTCCATGGTAAACAGCACTATATCAATATTATACACACTCATATATAAAAGCGTTTGTGATCAACAGTATGCTATCTCCCCCAAAAGAGATTATGTAAAATGAGTGGGGCAAGAACTCACCTGATACGCGCAAGAATTAACTTAGAGCTTAACTTGAAAGAAAGAGGGAAAGACAACCTTCAAAGGTCACCTAGAATACAAGAGTACATAAGCACGTGTACACAAAATCAACATGAAACCCTAAGTGTTCTACAAACCAAGAGACTCAAGGTTTAAGAAATACAAGACACATTTGACCCAGTTGACCCGTTTGACCCGTTGGTGACATTATAGGTGATAACTCGTTAATACTAACACAACAGCATATCATACATGTTCACATACAACTTGATTACATATAGCACTTCATTAACCACATGTACTACCTAGATCATCATACAACTAGATATCACACAAGTCATGCGAATCACAACAGGCCAAAACAGGTAACAAACCAAATCAACATCCCTATAACCTAAACAACACATTTCATCACCTTAGAAACCATCCATGAACACACTAGCATGGTCCTAATATCCCAAACATGCTCAAATCATCCAATTCAAGGATTTGCACAATTAAAGTTTCCCTTTTGGGAAAGTTCATCCCAAATTCATCAAACTCACACTACATTCATGAATTCATCAATTATATACCAATTCAAGTCCATGACAACATCTAAACATGATCAATAACACCTAATCATCATGATTCATCAACATTCAACACCACAAGTTACTATTTTTAGCAATGTATGAACTATAACACATCTTCTTGATTTTCAATTGTTCATATCATCAACTTAGCATCTAATCATCATCACAAACACATCCATAACATTCATACATCATCCAATCATCAATTCATGCAAAATAAAGTTACTATTATTAGTAACCTATGAACAACGTATCAAAATCATAGCTTTCTTGCAAAATCGACGTTAACCAATATGCATACAACCTAACTAGCATCATTACAACATCAAACAACCAACATTCAACATCCAATTTGACCCAAAATTGCCTCAAACTCTCGGCCAAAGATGATCATATGAACAAACAACCAAAATCCAAACTTTCTTGCATAATCAACGTTAACTAGCATCAATACAACCTAACTAACATCATAACATCACCAAACAACCAAGAATTTAACATTCAATTGCAGATTTTCGAACTAGGGTTCGGCCACCATGAAAAACCATCAAACATGTAAAAATCTAACTTTTAAACGTGTAATGGCTTGCAATTGATGATTCTAACTTGTTGTGATGCTTGAAATCGGTCCAAAATCGAATGGAATTGCTTGTTCTTGATGAAAACCGAAGTGTGTGTGTGTGTTTGAAGGTGTCGCGGCCGAAAGAGTGATTAGTGTTAGAGTTTTGATTTTATTTTATTTAATAATCCATAATTACCCTTTTAACCTTTATAATTTGTATTTTATAAAAATTAATATTTTACACACTCCTTTAAAATGTTTTTAACTAGAATAATAAACATATAAACTAGTAGTAGCAATTATATGTATTATCTTTACAAGCTACAAAATTTACAAAGTAAATACACACGTTTCCACGTTACGCAATAAAATTACAGTTCACATTTAAATCACATAAGCATAACTTAATAATCACATTGTTAACTTAATTATCATAAATTTAACATTACTGATTATTGTTAAGTCACCAACGTTCAACGACAACTAGTGTGTGTGCACGACACGTGTATGCAAGACTTAACGGAACTAACGGAGTTTGGTAACGGAAAATTACCAGATGTCACATTATCCTCATGTTGAAAGAATTTTCGTCCCGAAAATTGCGTTACATGGTGAGTGTTCCATCACTGGTCTACTGCATTGGCACAAGGAAATCGAAATCGTGTGAGTTTTGGATGAGTTGTCACATCATCCCCATGTTGAAAGAAATTTCGTCCCGAAATTTAATTAGTACCTTCGCCGGCTGGCATCGTCCTTTCGAATAGCTGAGGGTACTTAAGCTTCATTTGGTCTTCACATTCCCACGTGAATTCTGGTCCACGTCTCGAGTTTCAACGAACTTTGACAATGGGTATATTGCTTTGCTTAAGCGTTTTCACCTCACGATCCATCACTTCGACAGGTTCCTCAATGAAACGTAACTGTTCGTCTACTTGAACTTCTTCTAGCGGTACGACCATCATTTCATCCGTTAAACATTTCTTTAGATTTGAAACATGGAATACATCATGGATTCCACTCAATGAATCAGGTAAGGCTAGTCGATAAGCCACTGGACCAATTCTTTCCACTATCTCAAATGGTCCAACGTATCTCGGATTTAGCTTTCCTCGCTTACCAAACCGAACTACGCCTTTCCACGGTGAGACTTTTAATAAAACCTTGTCACCAACTTGAAATTCCAAAGGTTTTCGTCGTTTGTCAGCATAGCTTTTCTGTCTGTCTCGCGCTGCGGCCATGCGGTTTCTTATCTGAACAATCTTCTCAGTTGTCTCGTGTACTAACTCGGGACCCGTTAACTGACTATCACCAATTTCAGCCCAGCAAACTGGCGATCTACACTTTCTCCCATATAAAGCTTCAAAAGGTGCTGCCTTTATGCTAGTGTGATAACTGTTGTTGTAAGAAAATTCCACCAATGGTAGGTGAACTTCCCAGTTATTCCCGAAGTCAATCACACAAGCACGTAACATATCCTCCAAAGTCTGTATAGTACGCTCGCTTTGACCATCAGTCTGTGGATGATAAGCAGTACTCATATTCAATCACGTACCTAAAGCTTTCTGCAACGACTGCCAGAAGTGTGATGTGAAACGAGAATCGCGATCAGAAATGATTGAGATCGGTACTCCATGCCTCGAAACGATCTCCTTCAAATAGAGTCGAGTTAATTTCTCCATCTTGTCTGTTTCCTTTATCGCTAGGAAATGAGCAGATTTTGTCAATCGATCCACGATAACCCATATTGTATCACAACCGTAGAAGTGCGAGGTAACTTAGTAATAAAATCCATTGATATTTGATCCCACTTCCACATAGGGATCTCGGGTTGTTGTAGTAGACCAGATGGTTTCTGATACTCCACTTTCACTTCGAGCAGGTCAGACACTTGCTCACATAAGTAGCTACATCTGCTTTCATGTTAGGCCACCAATAGTGCGCCTTCAAATCGTGGTACATCTTGTCAGATCCAGGATGTATAGAATACTTGGACTTGTGAGCCTCAATCATGACCAAGTCTCTCAGATTTCCGTGTAGAGGTACCCATAGTCTATCCATGAAGTAACGAATTTCATCCGCTTTTACTTCCAATTGTTTTTCCATACCCCTTAACGATTCAGACCCAATGTTTTCTGTTTTCAAAGCTTCCGTCTGAGCCTCTTGGATTTGTTCAGGTAATTGCGTACTAATCGTTAGTTGCAGAGCTCGCACACGTCGAGGTTTAGCAGTCTCTTTTCTACTCAACGCATCAGCAACTACATTTGCTTTCCCCGGGTGGTACTTAATAGCACAATCATAGTCGTTTAACAATTCCACCCAGCGTCTTTGCCTCATGTTCAACTCCTTTTGCTCAAAGATGTGCTGAAGACTCTTGTGATCGGTGTAGATGGTGCATTTGGTACCGTACAAGTAATGTCTCCAGATCTTTAAGGCAAAAACTACCGCACCCAGTTCCAAGTCATGGGTGGTATAGTTCTTCTCATGAATCTTCAATTGTCTAGAGGCGTAAGCTATCACTTTATCCCGCTGCATCAAGACGCATCCAAGTCCTTGAATAGACGCATCGCAGTAGACTACGAAGTCGTCACTACCATCCGGTAACGCTAATATTGGTGCGCTACACAATTTATGTTTCAGCAACTGAAAAGCAGATTCCTGATTCTCACCCCATTTGTATGTTGTTCCCTTATGAGTCAAGGCTGTGAGAGGTTGTGCAATCTTAGAGAATCCTTCAATGAATCGTCGATAATATCCCGCTAATCCAAGGAATTGTCGTATCTCACTTGGTGTCTTAGGAACAGACCAATTCTTTATCGCTTCAATCTTAGCAGGATCAACATGTATTCCCTTCTCGTTGACAATATGACCCAAGAATTGTACCTCACGTATCCAGAAATCACACTTAGAAAACTTTGCATACAGTTGTTCCTCTCTAAGTAATTCCAAGATCGAACGTAAGTGCTCTCCATGTTCTTCCTCGGTCCTTGAGTATATCAGTATATCATCAATAAAGACGATAACAAACTGATCAAGATAGGGTTTGCACACGCGATTCATGAGGTCCATGAATACTGCTGGTGCATTAGTCAACCCAAATGGCATGACCAAAAATTCATAGTGACCATATCATGTACGAAAAGTAGTCTTCGAGATGTCCTCTTCTCGAACTCTCAGCTGATGATACCCAGACCTCAGATCAATCTTAGAGTAATAGCTTGATCCTTGCAATTGATCAAACAAATCATCGATACGAGGTAAGGGATATCTATTCTTGATAGTAACCTTGTTCAGTTCCCTATAGTCAATGCACATTCGAAATGTACCATCCTTCTTCTTCACAAATAGAACTTGCGCTCCCCAGGGCGACGAACTCGGTCGGATAAACCCTTTATCCAACAACTCTTGTAGTTGGGCAGATAATTCATGCAGTTCGTTCGGAGCTAACCGGTACGGTGCTCTCGCAATTGGAGCGGCTCCTGGAGTCAACTCAATCTGGAATTCAACTTGACGATGAGGCGGTAATCCAGGAAGGTCTTCCGGAAACACCTCAGGAAACTCACGAACTACGGGGATATCCTCTATCTTCTTTTCCTCGACCTGTTTATCTGTGACGAGTGCTAATATGGCCAGTCGACCCTTTCGTAACAACTTTTGTGCTTTCATAAACGAGATGATGCCTATCACCGCACCACTCCTATCACCTTTGACCGTAAGGACTTCTTCACCAAGGGGAATCCGTATGATCTTCTCGTGGCATAAGACTTCTGCTTGTTTATCGGAAAGCCAATCCATGCCTACTACCACATCGAAACTTCCTAGTGTAACAGGCGTGAGATCTATGGTGAATGTATGACCAGCAAGCTCTATCTTGTAGTCTCTAAGAATATGCGTTACGTGAATCTGTGTACCGTCAGCTAACTCTACGGTGTATTTAGATTCTAAGGTTGAGGGCATATCACTTAAAAGACTACCGAACCTAGTGAACACGAAACTTCTATCGGCTCCGGTATCGAATAATACGGTAGCAAAACAACCATTAACCGAAAATTTACCAGTTACTGTTGTAGGATCGTTTAGAGCCTCACCTGAGCCAATGACGAAGGCTCTTCCTTTGGCTCCATTGTTGTTTCCACCATTGTTGTTGCCATTACCATTGTTGTTGTTATTGTTGTTGCCATTGTTATTGTTGCTGTTGTTCCCATTGTTGTTGTTGCCATTACCATTCCTCTTAAGCTGGGGACAGTTGCGTTTGTAATGGCCTTCTTTTCCGCACTCAAAACAACCTTTCGGAGTTTCTTGTGATTGTTGAGGCTTCTTCATCAGTTCACCCCGACAGTCTTTGGCTGCGTGACCAATCTTCCCACAACGTTAGCACTTGAAGTTATCACATCGACCCACATGGTGGTAGTTACACCGGTTGCACTTCGGCAGTCTTCCACCATACCCACCGGGTCCTTGATTTGAGGGAGTCACCTGGTTGAAGCTTCGGTTGTTATCGAACTTCCGTTGCTGTTGCTGACTTTGCTGCTGTTGTTGAGGTTGAGATTGGCTGCTGGATGACGATCCCTTGTTGCTTGAACCATCCCACTTGCGTTTCTGGTTGGGCACGCTTGCCACCGCACCCCGTTTAGGTAACCGTCCTTGCTCAACTGCCTGGTCAGTCAGCCTGTGGGCTGTTCGGATAGCTTGTTGTATGGTAGCGGGGTTAGAAGCAGTTACCATACTTTGAATTTCGGGCACCAATCCCCGTATATAGTGCTCAACTCTCTTGTGCATTTCATTCACCATCCCTGGGCATAAAGTAGCTAACTCGTGAGTACGAGTCGTGTAGGCTTCAATTTCTGAGCCTTGCATTTTGAGTTGCCAGAACTCAATCTCCAGTTTCTGCACTTCATTTCGGGGGCAGTATTCTTCAGTCATAATTCCCTTGAACTCATCCCAAGGTAGTTCATTGGCCATGGCTTGACCCAGCATTTGTACCTGGGCATTCCACCAGAAAAGTGCTGCGCCTTCCAATGTCCCGGTGGCATACTTCACCTGATCAGCAGGCGGGCAGTTGCATTTCATGAAGACAGACTCTGTCTTCTCAAACCACCTTACAAGCCCTACAGCTCCTTCCATCCCGCTGTAGGTATGGGGTTTACAGTCCATGAAGGACTTGTAGGTACATGGTGGTGGTCCTGTTTTGACAACCCAAACATTAGTCAGATATCCTAGGCAATTAACTAGGATAATTAGTTTAACCTCTTGTTATCATGTACCTGCTGGTTGTCCCGGGCCACTGCCGCCTGAACATGTTCATTAATTAATGCCGCCAATTCCGCAGGCGTCATGTTTATGGCTCCGGCTCCACGGCCTCCGGCGCCACTTCCACGACCACACCCACGTCCACGACCACACCCACGTCCTCTTCCACGTGCGTCCATATTTCACTTTAAAATTCATAATTACAATAATGAGTAACATCCAACACATTAATCTCATCAAGGTATAGTAAACAATAAGAAATAATGTATTCACCACAACCACAACATTTATAACAGAAATAATAATCAAAGATAAATAAATTGCAATTGAGTCACAAGATATTCCATCAATGTCAAAATTTAAGTTTGTCAGTTGGGTGGGAAACAACCCTTCCCACATAGGTTTCAAAGAAAAGAAACACTACATAGTCTAAGTCATTTAAAAGGTAGGATCAGTCCAGTACATTAGATCCGTCACTGTCCTCATCCATCTCTACTGGTTCTTCTTCGGGGGCTTCCTCGGGTTCCTCTTCTGGGTCTTCCTCATCAGGGTCCACCAAAGGTGCAGGGGCTTCAGCAACCTGAAGTGCTGCTAGTTGTGCCTCTAAATCAGCAAACCTATCATCGATCACAACGTTATGGTGATCCTGTGCGTCCATGCGCTCACTAAGTGCTACAACGTTGCCTGCCAAAGTATGATGTCCACCGATGGCCATCGAAAGTCGCTCCTGAAGCGTCTCTACCTGGAAACGCAGCTGACGCATCTCAGATCGTAATGCAGAGTTCTCATCAGTGAGTCCTCTAATCAGCTGTCGCTCTGTATCCAGTGTGGCTACTAGGGCTGCAAATGCCTGCTCCAGAGGAATGCTCAAAGTAGGAAGTGTAGGCAAAGTAGAGGCGGTTGATGACCTAGTCCTAGGTCGTGTAGGCGCTACAGGTGGTACGCGTTCTCTATAAGCCATATGGTTGATGTAAGTGGGGTAGAAATCCCAGTTACACGGAGGATCGAGCTCAGGAGGTATGAAAGGCTGATCCCAGTCTATCTCACCAGGAGGATAAGGATGTCGAGGCCAGTTAAATCCCCTATCCGGTACGGGAGAAGTAGGAGGTGAATCAGATCGTGCAGGTCTCTTGCCTAAATTTCTGGACGACGATGCCATGCTGCGAAGTACGTGTTGCGTATGCCAATGAGTATACAGTAAGGAGAGTAAGCGATAAGTAACTAACAACTGTGCGGTTATAGTCTAGTGTGTGTATGCAACCTAGTTCCCTATAACCAATGGCTCTGATACCAATCTGTCACACCCTCAAAATCCGCGAGCGGGGTTTTACCACGAGGCGCGTGACATACCAGGATCTCAGTCATTAGTTACCAAGAACGACTCTATATGATTAATAAACAAAACCAGAGTTAACGTTTAAAATACTGTGGAAGCGTTTTTAAAACAGAAAACCCAAAACAAGTAGTATGTAAAGAGAATGCGCAAAACATACGCGTCCCAAACACAAATGTTTAATATGAAAATAATCCCAAATTTGTAAACAAACAAATGTAGACAACTCAACGATGCTGGTGTGCGTGCTCCTAGGCAACTGGCAACCTTAACCTGAGAATAGCATACTAAACAAGTCAACACATGGTTGGTGAGTTCAAGAGTTTGCGTTAAAATATAAACCAATCAACAGTTTCCAGAGCATAAGTAGTGTATTGCAATAGATAGCTAGTCTATTAACATAAAAATATTAATCATAGTGATTTCGCGATCGAAGCTGACTGTGTTACGTTTATTGCCTCCCGTCACGACTTACCAGGTCGTGACGAATATATGTTAGGACAAAATTGCACCCGTTTGACCTCGAGTCGCACAGGTGGGGCTCGTCAGACCCAGTAGTACTACCCAAAATTTCCCCGCTATTCAATATTAACAATCCGAAAGTGTGAGGACTTTCCATGGTAAACAACACTATATCAATATTATACACACTCATATATAAAAGCGTTTGTGATCAATAGTATGCTATCTCCCCCAAAAGAGATTATGTAAAATGAGTGGGGCAAGAACTCACCTGATACGCGCAAGAATTAACTTAGAGCTTAACTTGAAAGAAAGAGGGAAAGACAACCTTCAAAGGTCACCTAGAATACAAGAGTACATAAGCACGTGTACACAAAATCAACATGAAACCCTAAGTGTTCTACAAACCAAAAGACTCAAGGTTTAAGAAATACAAGACACATTTGACCCAGTTGACCCGTTTGACCCGTTGGTGACATTATAGGTGATAACTCGTTAATACTAACACAACAGCATATCATACATGTTCACATACAACTTGATTACATATAGCACTTCATTAACCACATGTACTACCTAGATCATCATACAACTAGATATCACACAAGTCATGCGAATCACAACAGGCCAAAACAGGTAACAAACCAAATCAACATCCCTATAACCTAAACAACACATTTCATCACCTTAGAAACCATCCATGAACACACTAGCATGGTCCTAATATCCCAAACATGCTCAAATCATCCAATTCAAGGATTTGCACAATTAAAGTTTCCCTTTTGGGAAAGTTCATCCCAAATTCATCAAACTCACACTACATTCATGAATTCATCAATTATATACCAATTCAAGTCCATGACAACATCTAAACATGATCAATAACACCTAATCATCATGATTCATCAACATTCAACACCACAAGTTACTATTTTTAGCAATGTATGAACTATAACACATCTTCTTGATTTTCAATTGTTCATATCATCAACTTAGCATCTAATCATCATCACAAACACATCCATAACATTCATACATCATCCAATCATCAATTCATGCAAAATAAAGTTACTATTATTAGTAACCTATGAACAACGTATCAAAATCATAGCTTTCTTGCAAAATCGACGTTAACCAATATGCATACAACCTAACTAGCATCATTACAACATCAAACAACCAACATTCAACATCCAATTTGATCCAAAATCGCCTCAAACTCTCGGCCAAAGATGATCATATGAACAAACAACCAAAATCCAAACTTTCTTGCATAATCAACGTTAACTAGCATCAATACAACCTAACTAACATCATAACATCACCAAACAACCAAGAATTTAACATTCAATTGCAGATTTTCGAACTAGGGTTCGGCCACCATGAAAAACCATCAAAAACATGTAAAAATCTAACCTTTAAATGTGTAATGGCTTGCAATTGATGATTCTAACTTGTTGTGATGCTTGAAATCGGTCCAAAATCGAATGGAATTGCTTGTTCTTGATGAAAACCGAAGTGTGTGTGTGTGTTTGAAGGTGTCGCGGCCGAAAGAGTGATTAGGGTTAGAGTTTTGATTTTATTTTATTTAATAATCCATAATTACCCTTTTAACCCTTATAATTTGTATTTTATAAAAATTAAGCTTTTACACACTCCTTTAAAATGTTTTTAACTAGAATAATAAACATATAAACTAGTAGTAGCAATTATATGTATTATCTTTACAAGCTACAAAATTTACAAAGTAAATACACACGTTTCCACGTTACGCAATAAAATTACAGTTCACATTTAAATCACATAAGCATAACTTAATAATCACATTGTTAACTTAATTATCATCAATTTAACATTACTGATTATTGTTAAGTCACCAACGTTCAACGACAACTAGTGTGTGTGCACGACACGTGTATGCAAGACTTAACGGAACTAACGGAGTTTGGTAACGGAAAATTACCAGATGTCACATACTCCCAGGCAGAATTTTACTGTGAATAACGTTATGCGAACTGGGTTTTCAATTGATTGATTCGGGGAATTTGACTCTCAAATGGAATGATTCCATCGTGTATTGGACTTTGGGGTTGAATTCGTTGGGCAACGCTAACTTAACTTCACCAAGCTTAGGGCTTCAATCGATTGGGATTTTGTCACTATCAGATCCAGTGCTTCCCAGTTCTGTAATTATGGCTTATAGTAATGATTATGCTGAATGCCGAGATATATTCAGGTTCACGAAGCTCGATAACGATGGTAATCTGAGGATTTACAGTTTTTCCGCCGGAAACTCCGTCAACCCTAATGTCTGATGAGCCGGAGCCGGTGTGTGTGTGAGTGAGTGTGTGGTGATGAGGCTGTTGTGGTGGCGACCGGGTGTTGTGGCGGTGGTGATGGGACTGTTTGTGGTGGCAACTGGGCGGTTGTGGTGGCAACCAGACGGTTGTGGTGGTGGTGATAGGGGTGGTTGTGCTGGTTGTGATTTGAAGAAGAAGAAGATGTTGATAGATGGGACCCACAAGGTTTTTTTATATTTTTAATATAATATTAAGGGTAGTTTAGTCATTTCAATAATAATTTTAACAGAAAAACTAACAGTGTTAGTCATTTGAACTCAAATGGAGATAATAATGAAATGACATAGACTCAAATGAAGATAACATGAAACGTTAGGGGGCAGATAGCAATTTTGAAACTGTAGGTATGCAAACGGTTATAATGAATAAACATCAGGGATGCAAACGGTTATAATGAATAAACATCAGGGATGCAAATGATAATAAACATCAAAGCACTAAAGTAGTTAAGCAGAATTCATCAATTAAGATTTAGGATTTAAAAGACTAACCTGCTAACTTGCTAAGTGCAGAGTGCTATTACAGATTCAAATAGAGTGAGGCGGCAGCCCGCAGCTGACCCCTCGCCGGTTGTCAAGTAGAGAGCAGAGTGCTAAGATTTAAGATTATAGATGAACCGGTTGTCAAGTAGAGAGCCTGGAGACTGGAGTATTGAGATTTGAGTATGCCTTCGTTTCAGAGATTCAACGAGGAGTAGAGAGCCTTCGTTTATGATATTAAAACAAGCCAAGATTTGCTCCCCTTTAACGTGCAGATGCAGCTGACCACAGACCGCAGAAGGCGGTAGGTGGCAGCCCGCAGCCGAACCCTCGCCGGCCATCGAAGTGTAGGAGGTGTACAGTGCACTGTGCAGGCGTCTAGCGGCAGCCGACTGAAGTGATGGGTCATGAACAGTCGGAACCCTAACCGAGAAAAGGAAAATCAGTATATGGTATAAGAGAGCTTTGATGGGTGAATATGCCTAAGGTATAACAGGCTTTTTTTTAAAAAAAAAAAATGGGTTCCTATTTTTTTGGGGCTCCAAGCCCAGTGCTTCCCTTTAACAACAGATGGGCCGACCCTGGTTGGTTAAGTGAAAAGGAGAGAAATTAGTTTTTTAATGAATAGTTAGGTTGGGTTGGATTGTGAATGGAAGTAGTCTAACAAGTAGTGACGGATCCAGAAATTTATTTCAATAGAGTCACTTTTTTTTAACGCTTCAATTATATAGAAGCAGATATAAAAATTACCAGGTCGAGTCAGGTTAAGTTGATCACATAATAAAAATAAGATATAATAATAAAAATAACATCATCAATAGAATGTAAAAAGCATATAATATAAAAACAATGGTCTTTACAAATTGATATAAAATACCCTATAGTATCCCCTAAAAGTTTTTATTTTTTTGAAAATGTTGCATGACATATTCGACAGAAGTTATTGAAAGAACTCTTTTTAAATATAACAAATGCAAGAATTAGTCATGTATCCATCACCAATCAAAATTTTAGATTATACAACATCTGACATGCTTTATTGAAGAAAAACATTTTTTAAAAAAATCAATCAATTGATTATCGAAAATCAGTTGAGTGATAAGTTTTGTCTTCCGATCAACGTCCATTCTACTTCTTAAGTTTGGTTGCAATTTGCAAGTCCAATTTTTTAGGTTTTCTTTTTCTTTTTTGTTTGAGTGAGCTAACTAGTTTAATTAACTCTACGATTTATGACTATTTAGTGAGAGTGAGATTATTTAGTTAATTATTTAACTAATTAATTTATAGGCTTTTTTTCAAGTTTTCGGTTTAGATGTATTTTTTTATAACCAATGGAGTCACATTCAAAAACACAATGATGTCACTCAAAAAACTCATATATACATCTCCATATGCGCGCGAAAATTTATTGTATTTCTATGACTCAGGTCTATTCAAGCTAAGTCCGTCCATGCTAACAAGCTTACATCAAATAATTCACGAACTGTTTTACTTAAATACACCACCTGTTAAATAACTAAATGACAGTAAACCTTGATCGATTCATATAATGAGATTGTAACTAGGAAAACTAATTAAAAAGATAGGTCAAGTATTTGCTCGTAATGACTCAAGAAAATAGGACATGAAATTTCACAAACAAAGAACGAGTGGATGAGGCAATATCAATTTAAATATTAATTTAAAGTTAAATTACTACCTGTGAAAAAGTCCATGTTTATGTGGAAACTGAAAAGATAATAATTACATTCGACCGTGCAAAGATTATTATAATCGATACATGTGAAGATAAAAAGTGGGAAAACTGAGTACATGTGTTTCTTTATATGTGTGTTATATTTTTTTTAGTTATATATATTTTGTAATTGTGCTTCTTGGTTATTATCATTGACATAGTCGAAATAAGTGTTTGTTTAGTGTGAGATAGTGATATACACCGTAGAATAAAATGAAGAAATGAATAAAATGAATTATTATTATGTTTTGTTTTTACCATGTGTGAATAAAATAAATTATTAATTTGTAATGTTTAAAAAAACGTAAAAAATGAAGAAATTCAATAGAGTGGTGATGGTGTTGGTGACGGTGGTCATGAGTTTTTTTGGATATTTGATAGAAAATGTTGGTGTCTACATCTAATTGTGCGTCTTTTTAATGAGCTTAAAACTGGATTATTTTCGTATTTTGACATTGACAGAATGTTGAGTTCTTTGTCCATCTTAATTCCTTAAGAAATTACATTACACATAGCTAGAAATTAAGTCTACCTTCTTCAACATTTTAATGTTTTAACTTGTTGATGACGATCATACCTTCTCGTCTTTTGGTAGGGTAATGTTTAGAAGTTGTTTTCATCTTATTCATTTAGTGACTAACATAACAATATAATTTAACATTGTTAGCAAGTAATATTTGTTTAAAATATTATTTGTTTAAGATGATACACAAGTGTAAATTCACATATTACACTCATATTCACTTATTATGTGTACTCATACAAATGAATGAAAAATTAAGAATAAAGTCGGATGCAGAAGCGTATATACGTTCTCGATCTGGTCTTCATGTATCTTTATAGGCATACAATTTTTCTGAAATAAGTATATTAAGTTATTAAAAAATCTGAAAAATAACGACTTTCATATTAAACTTTAAGAATAACTTAAATACTATGAGTTGATTACTTTTATGGTTATATGTATTAAAGTAATGAATAATTTGTTTGAAAAGTTAACCTTAGATATTTATTATATATTACATAGTAACATTGGTATGGTTGAAACATGTGTTTTAGTGGGTTGTACCCACTTTTTGTTTTTTTTTATCTTTAACTTTTTTTTCATTCAATACTTTTACATCTTTTACAATTTAACCCAACATTCTTTTTACTTTCAACTCTAGTCCCTATACCCTTCATGTTTTACAAATTTTCCTTTTACGTTTCGGTCTAAATTTTACGTTTTGATTTTTGTTTTTTTTTAATACGAACTTTTTCAGTGTTAGTAGTCATTGGCGATGGTTTGCTATTGGTGCTACTTAACACGGTTTTACGCTTCGCGCTGCAATACGAGAGGCTTAACACTAGTTATACTTAAAAAGTACAAGTTCTATAATTTAAGAAAAACACGTGAGTCCCATCTCCTCATCTTTTTCTCTCTTTAATAGTAGTAATAACACATGTCTCTTTCTCTCTTTTAAGTAGTAGCAACAAGGCTCTCTCCAACACACGTGATTTCGCCTCCACACGTCTACATTGTCAAGAAGCACGTCTCTCAAACACAATTTATTTTCCATTGAACCGCACGTCCCACTTGCACTAGTCCACCCCAAAGTACACCACATGTTCAACTCTTTTCAATCAATCTAATATATACCATTTCTACAATAACCTACACAAATGAAAAAATAAAATGAGTTTATAGCAAGGATAGATAAAAATATCAACATAACAGCTAAGCAAACATGTTTATTAAAACTAAAAAGATGAAGAAAAAAGTTGTTAGCGTTGAAAGACACTCTAATAATCGCATCCCAAACATAATTCCTATAACTAAAAAACCAAGTTTTTTAAACAATAATAAAATAATACAACAAACATTCAAATTTAGGTTCCAATTTTACACCCCAATATTATTATTATTATTATTATTATTATTATTATTGTTATTATATCTCCTTCATCTCTCCATGTTCTGCAACAAGACAAGCAATCGGATCAATTCAAAACCAAAACCAAAACCAAATCAAAATCAAAACCTGCTTTCTTGTTTTCTTCGAACGCAATATCACACCTCCATCCAGCATTCTCCATCTCTATCTCCGCCCACCACCACCATCACCACCGCCGCCGGTAGCATGAAATGAGGTGTTTTCACTTCACCAACGGCGACAGAAGGGCTGACGGCGAAAACGCCGTCGTTTCAAAGTCTTCCGCTAGGGTTTCGTGGGCTCGTTCCCTCAGTATCGCCTCTAGCAGCGTCGATACGACTCGTCGGTCCGAGTTCGATTCGGATTGTGCTGAGTTTGGTGACTCGGTTGGGTTTTTGGAGATTTTGAATCAGAAGCGTGCGAATGAGCTTAGGGTTTTTACGTTCTCGGAGTTGAAATCGGCTACCAGAGGGTTTAATCGGTCGCTTATGATCGGTGAGGGTGGATTTGGGTGTGTTTATAGAGGTGTTGTTAAGGTCTCCGGTGGAGGTGATGATAATGATGATGATGGTGATAGGTGTTTGGATGTTGCTATTAAGCAATTGGATCGTAATGGTTTGCAGGCATGGTGTTTTCCCCCTTTTTACTTCATGTTCTTATTTTTTTGTTTTTGTAGCGTAAGAACCCTAGCTAAAACACAATTAGGTGTTCAGAACAGTTTTAGATACATGTAATCAAGTGATTGAAAGTTGTAGGAGATGATTACTAAAGCATCTGATGAAGAACATCAAATGTTGAATCATGATTCATTAACAGTTTTCCTCATAAGGGTTTGAATTTGCTATGCATAAAGAATTTGAATGTAGGATCATAGATGTGTGATATTGTAATTGATGATTCAAAACAAGTGTGACTCTTTAATTCTTTATATTAATTCGTAGGTTGGATTCATCTAATGTATTATCTGTTTGTATCATATGTTTTAGTTTTCAGGGGCATAAGGAATGGATTAATGAGGTGAACTTTCTGGGAGTGGTAAACCATCCTAATCTTGTGAAGTTAGTGGGATATTGTGCAGAAGATGATGAAAGAGGGATTCAAAGGCTTTTAGTTTATGAACTTATGAGCAATAAAAGTTTGGAGGATCATTTATTGGGTCGTGGGAAATCGCCGCTTTCTTGGATGACACGTTTAAGAATTGCAGAAGGTGCAGCTCGTGGTTTGGCTTACCTACATGAAGAAATGGACTTTCAGGTTTGTATATCTTGATCTGTTATTTGCTGCTTTTACTTGCTTTATGTCCATTTTTGTTCATGAGTTTGATGTGCTCCAAGTGTTGGATCATAAGTATCAAACAAGAGTTATAGACTCCAGTTTTCTTACGACCTTTCTCAGCAAATAAAGACAAACTGAACTGGCCGGAATGGGTCAGTCGCGTGGAACAGCAGTTTTAGATGTTTCATGTTTGACACTTTGAACCGACGTTTTCTTTTACTTTTATTTCAAAATCATGAGTTAATACTAAAATTTATAAAATGATAGATATGATTCATGAATATATTGATGTGCATAATTGCCTATTCCAAAGCTGGAAAAAAGTTAAAAAAAAAGAAAAATTTTAACGGACAATTCCAAGTTCCTAACCGTTGGCTACTTGGCCGGACCATTAAACTGCCAAGCTGTTAAAATTGAACCGCAAGCTGAACCGTGCAAGTGTTAAGCTCAGGCAATGTCAACGGCCTATGAACACCCCTTTGCAGGAGTATGTTATCATACAAAAACAACATAACGTGTGCTCCTTTATCAACTAGGCCTATGTATATGCATTTTAATCCACTTGCTTCAATATTGAACTTCTTCAATCAACCGTCTTTCTTGATCATAATTGCTAATTTGTACCCTTCATATGTGTATACAAGAATTTAACCCTTAATCCTAGTTATCCGCATGGACCACATGGCATTTTAGAACCTCACTCTTCATTTAGCCTAACAAATTTCAAAGTTACCAAATTTAGCAATAAGAAATTGCATATACTAAATTTGGTTATTCTTTTTTTCCTTTTATGCAGTTGATCTTTAGAGATTTTAAAACTTCAAATATTCTTCTGGATGAAGATTTTACCCCTAAGCTCTCGGACTTTGGATTGGCTAGACAGGGTCCCGCGGCTGGACTGTCCCACGTTTCCACAGTCGTAAGCTCATTTCTCTGCATGCCCACTCACTAACAGCTTCAAATGTGTTTATGGAACTAACAGTTTATTTATATCTCAAAGGTTGTTGGTACAGTAGGTTATGCAGCTCCAGAATACGTACAAACTGGTAGATTAACCTCCAAAAGTGACGTTTGGAGCTTCGGGGTGGTCCTATATGAGCTTATCACAGGCAGGCGAGCAGTGGAGCGAAACTTACCACGAAACGAACAAAAACTCTTGGAATGGGTCAAACCTTACATTTCAGATTCAAAAAAGTTCCACCTCATTATTGACCCCCGCCTTGAAGGAGATTACTCGATTAAATCAGCCTATAAACTCGCATCTCTAGCCAACAAATGCCTTACTAAGAACCCCAAATCGCGGCCCAAAATGAGTGAAGTGGTCGAGATGTTGGGGAACATCATTGATGATCTGTTGCCACCTCAACAGGAAAATGAGACCCAAACTGAAGCAGAAAATGAAACTGTAAACCAAGGTGCAGAAGAGACTGAAGACGGTCTGGGCCAAATGGGTCCTGGTAAAGAAGAGGGTTGTGGCGGGGGTAATTATATGAGGCGGGTTTTTGAGTTCAAAGAGTTGGTTAGTTTGAGAAACCGGTCATGTGGGAGACTGGATTGGCGGTATTGGACACACGGGGGTCGTTGAAATAAGCGGTTCGAGCCTTTGTGTCTCTGTATCACATTTGTTTTTATTTTATTCTAGTTATATTTGTCTTCTTCATAAAACTATGATGGGCAAGTTCAAGGGGTCTTTTTCTGCAAAAAATTGTTATAATCTTATACCTAATGCAACTAACCGGGTATGAACTAGAGAAGTAACGAGTCCTAAAGCGTCTGATTCCAGCTACCTTGGCTCTGCATGAAATTTTGAATTGGGCTAAAACTAAAGCTTGAACTCGGCTTGTTTAAAAAGCTAGCTCGTGGTTTGGCGAGTCGTCTCAAAATCAAGGTACAATATTAGATTTGTTGGTTTTTTGTGAATCATCAGATCGATTAATGTGGTGGATGAACAGATTCTTAGGTATTACCGAAAGAACAAACATCAGATGCAGATTTGGAGGATACTATACCTTTGTTAGAGCATATTTGGAGGATACTATACTTTTGTTAAAGCATTCACAATCTATCCTCTATTCTCATACTTATAGTTACATTAAAAATTACTATTTTTTTTTATTTTTAATTAAAGACTATTTTTTTACCTTTATCATTATATTCTCTCTCTCACCCACTTACAACCACTTTCAAAAATATTAAAAAAATAATGGGGATTGTATCGTGTTTTTCCAAATATAGATTCTCATAAATTTTTTACCTCTTTTACTTATGATCACTCACAACCATCCCCTTAATATAAGGTATTCACTTACTATATATATATATATATATATATATATATATATATGGGGAACAAGTTGTGAATGCTCTTATAGTATCAAATATTTGCATTTGTAAATCTTCAAGATTAAATTCGATAATTCGTGTTGTTTTTAACCGATAGATATGTGTTGGCCTTAACAATATCCACCGTCTATCTCCCATTGTGTTTGGTCGTTTAGCACTTCCATTGCCAGCTCTTCATATAAACAAGTGGTTAAAAAAATTGCCTGAATAACTATAGATGACAAAAAGGTCCAAACTCGACGGGAAAACCTGAAACCCAAAGCATTCAGGATGAGTATTGGTATGATTATTCGTGGGTATGAGAATAGTTTTAAATCTCTTCAAGAGTATGAGATTTGGTGATACCCGACCTGATTATCTAAAAACATATGCTCGTTTACTCGAACTATACATATGAAAATTTTATTTTATATAATTCATTTTTTTCCTTATTGGTCTAATGATAATTTATTCTAGTAGCCTTATTACGTGAGAAATTAATTTTCTTTTTAGAATTTTTTTTATTGGAGATGTGTGTTGATCACATCTATCTCAATAAAGTCTATGATTGGTTTGAGATGTTATTATATCATTTGATACCTGATGGATTATTATCCGTTGAGTTTTGAGCTAAGTATAAGATAAAATTCTACAACTGTACGTGAGATTGAGATTACAAGTATTGTCATCCATATCCTATGAATAACTTTCAAATGAGTCGTGCAATTTGGTGTTCTTTTAAGAACTTCCGACATTTCAGCCACCGTGTTAAGACTAAGTGTTAACCGAAGAAAAACATTCTGGACTTGGGTTTTGGGCTTAGCCCACTTAAGCTGATCATAAAAAGTTGAATTAAAAAAAGTTACAGTTATTCGAGCGAATCAACAAGCAAGTACATTTTGGAATTTGGATTGTATTTCGGCCTCTGGGGTCAAATTTTGAACAAACTGATTTTTTGAGTGAGTTTCTAGTCACAAAGCCCAATTCCAAATGAGTATTGAATCAAATTTACACATGTGAAGACACCTTGAGTCTTGATTTAAACTTCACTAATGTAATAGGGGATCGTTACGGTCTTACGGACATATCTTACGATAACTTTTAAGGTTAAGCTGACTTCACATTTAACAGTACACTTATAGACCAATAAAGGTTGTAGTACGTACTTAGGGCTGTAAACGAGCCGAGCTAAGGTGGGATTGGACACGTTTAAAAATCGAGTCGAGCCCAGACGGCTCGTTTATTTTAACAAGCCTATAATGTGAGCTCGGGTTCGGATCATTTATATACGAGCCAAGCTCAAGCCGGCTCGCGAGCCAACTTATTTATTCGAAAAAAGAATTAATTTTGTTATTTTAACAAATACTCATATATTTAAAAACAAAAAATAATATTCTTTATATTATTTTATCCTAACTCGTTAAAACAATGATACGAGATTAAAATATACTTGGGGTTTTTTATTAGAAAATATCAAATTGACTATATGTTTATGATCTATTTAAACAATATGACATAAATTTGTTATGTAATTTATAAAAATTATAATTAGCTTTTAAATTTAACGACCTAACGAGTGAGTTCACGAGGGAGTTAACGAGCTAGCTAATGAGCAAGTCACGAGCCGAGCTGACCTTGGCTCGGGCTCGGCTTGTTTACAAATCGAGTCAAACCAGCTCGGCTCATTAACAAACCGAGTCAATTTCAAGCAAGCTACGAGCCGAGCTTTTTGAACAACCCTACACAAATCGAGTCAAGCCAACTCAGCGTGGCTCGTTATTGAACTTGCTTAACACTTGGTAAGATAGTTTGTATTTTTAAGAGCCTTTAGTGTTTAATTAAAAAGTTAAAGAATATCTTTAATTTATCAAAATCTTTAGATTTCATTCATAACAATTCCTAAAAAAGGTTTAGTTAGAATGGTTAAAGGTTTTTTTAGAAATAACATGTTTATATCACTATTTAGGTAATCACTATACTTCATATTTGATTATTTAGGTGATGTTGACCGGTAATATTAACGTGTAGGGCTGCAAACAAACTGAACGTTCAGCGAACAGTTCGTGAACCGTTCAGCGGAAAGTTCGTGTATGTTCGTTCGTTTAGTAAATGAACGAACATGAACAAGAAAATTTCATTTGTTTAGTTAAACGAACACATGAACAAGAAATTTCGTTCGTTTAGTTAAACGAACGAACGCAAACACAAGCCGCATTCGTTCATTTATGTTCGTGAACGTTCGATAATGTGTTCGTTTATGTTCGTTAATGTCCGTTCGTGAACGTTCGATAATGTGTTCATTTATGTTCTTTAATATGTTCATTTATATTCTTAATTTTTGTGTTAGTTATTTTTATGACTATTATATCAAATATTTTTTGATATTTATGTTAAGTACTTATTTATTTTTGATTGATTTTGTGTAATGATCTATAGTCGTTGTGTTTATGAGTTTTTTTGTATTCGTCATGTTCATGAATGATTGTTTGTGTTTGTTTGTATTTATTTGCGTTCGGTAAGTGTTCGTGAACAATTCATGAACATGGTCATTTTCTTAATGAACGAACACGAACAAAGAATCTCGTTCGGTAAGTGTTCGCGAACAGTTTATGAACAAGTTTAATACTTAGCGAACAAGCACGAACAAGGTATTGTTCATGTTCGTTCGGTTCGATTGCTGCCCTATTAACGTGTATGCAATAATTATATTTTGTTTGTCTGCTATCAGACAATTGACTTATTTCTTTGTACATTACATGTTTTAAGCGTTTCTAGGCGAATAGTAGAAAGAGCAGATTTAAAGTATTTTTATTCTGAAATCCTTTGTAATTGTTTAAAGATGTTTTTTGCACCTTTAATTTAGACCAAGATGGAAGAAGTTAATCCATGTATGTAAATTTTAAATGATTAGATAGAGAAGATGATCAAGATTTCGTGATCCATTTTCTATTTTCTTAATTCATTTCATGTCACTATCGTTCGTATAAAAAACTATATTGATTTTCTTAAGATACAAGACACAAAATGACTCTTAAAGACAGCATTGTCAGCATCGAAAACAATAACATTAAAGATGAACAATTGTCAAATACAATTAGCACCAATTTTGGTGATTTGCACGAACTCGTTGAAGTATTAAAGGTAAGAAAGTTACATATATTAACAATATCCTCTTCTCTTTGAATTGACCATTATTGTATGGTTTAAATATCTTTCTTTCTTATAAATTTTAAAGTAATTTTATATGTTATACCAAAAATGTTAACCAATAACCAAACCTCGATTTTATAATAATTGTGAGGACCTCGATCTTACGAGGAGGTGGAATTTTGTCTTAGTGATCAATGACCGAACTTAATTATTAAACAAAACCAATGGTTAAGCCCGGAGATGTGGCATTCACGTGTGGTTGGAGGGTTTGAGGTTGACTAGTTGAATAGGTAAATTGAACACGACCCATAACCATATCGTATTTAAAGCAACTCTAACCCCGGGTTACTTAAAATTGTGTGACACCCTAACATGATCTGTGTAACTTATTTATCTAATTGAGTCAAATTGGTTAACTAACTGTATCAAATTGCAAACAACGGATAGTAACAAATTATAATAATTGTATAACAAACCGTAAATGAGTTGAATACTGACATAATAAAATAAAGTTTTTAAAATTTTATTTTGAATAATTGACTGATCAATCTATTTAAATTAAGGTGTTAAACATTGAGTAAGTGCCCTTGTTTGATTCTTGCTGCCAAACATGACAGAGGAATTCAAATTCTTTTCACTTATTGAACATATTTCTATGGTCATTTTTGTGATCCCTAGATGCTGAAGGCATCCACTTGGGTAATTTTTACTGGACGTGACTAATTTCATTCAAAGGGTTAAAGAGAGAGAGCGCATCAAGTGCTTCGACCGGGAACCGGCCATAGAACCAGTTTTGTTGTGTGTATTTGGAACGTTTACTTTTGAAACTAACAGTTACCGACCGGAGCAGTTAACTAGTTGAACTAGACCGAATCTCAAGTTTTTTTATTTTTTTCTTTTGAAATCTTATTTTTTTTATATAATTTGGTAATTTATGATACTAATTTTAGTTATTTAAGTGTTCATAATGCATTAAAAAACGTAAATCCATTTCAAAACATATAGTATTTTTATATTTTATTTTGCGCCAGATATATAAAAATAGTATTGATTTATTTTATTTATATGACGTTATTGGTTCGACCAATCCAACCGGTCGGACCAGTGAACCGTTAAGACAATTTATTCGTTGTCCGGTCCCATTTTAAAAATATGTTGCTGACTCGAACCGCCGTCCATGTACGATCCAACCCATTTCTTTTTATCAGGTTATGGGTCGTGTCAATAATATGTCCAAAATCTCTTGTGTTTGCAAACGTAAACATAAACATCTAGAGGCATCCTCCTCCTAACTTATCCAACATAATTTAATGTTGAACCCAACAAAATCATACAATTATTAATATGTTACTAGAATTATATAAAACAGAATGGGCCATAATTAGGTGTAATTTAAGAAAAGAAGTGAGTGTGATCACAAATTCATAAACCAAAAGGCACATTTGCTTGATAAGTGCCAGTGGGGCAGCATTAAAAGTTGGCCCATTATTCACAACCTACCAGCACCCATAAAACATTCAATTTTACCTTTCTAACATCTTTTTGACCTTATCCATATCAAATTAATAATATTTTTTCTAATCTCAACAACATTCAAATGATAATATAAGTAATTTCTAAAAAAATTTAAAATGTATACCTTAAGAGATTAAATTATATCATTAATGAGTTATAGAGTTTGATAAAAAGTAGGTCAAGACGAACATTGAAAGTAATTATGAATCATAGATGTTTGTAAATTCAGATTTTTACACTAAAAACAAGTTTAGACGTTACTCAACTCTAAGCTTCCCTATCCTCATTCTTATATTTACATTAAAAATACTATTTTTTTATTATCTCTTTCAATTAAATAATACTTTTTAATATAATTATCATTATCTTTTTTCACTCCTCTACTCACAACCACTTTTAAAAATATTAAAAAGTTTATGTGAGTTGTACCGTGTTTTCCCAAATATGAGAAATCCTGGTACAATCCCCTATAATATAAGGCACACAAACCATCCTTATAATATAAGACACGCACTCAGATCGAAAATAAAAAAACTACTATTATGCTTTAAATGTTTTCTCTGGATAACCTTTTTGTAATGATCGAGAGTTGATGCTATTCATATCAAACACTATGTACTATATTTTAGTTTTATTTTATTATTTTCAACATATAGAGATGAAACTTGAAATAAGGTTATTATTATGTCACCTGAATGTCACAAGTTTAAATTATAAAAACAAACTTTTGTGAAAAAAATAATACATAGTAACTGTGTGTATATCCTACCGACAACCTCTAGACCACACTCATGAAATTGGAGATGTGCACATTGTTTCGGGAAGTGATTTTCTTTTTCAAAAAGAGAAATTGAAAATTTTTGATTTTTCAGTTGAACCTATATAAAATTATTGTTGTAAACAAGAATTACAATTTTTATAATGAAGTAATTACTTAGGCATTAAACATATTAAAACTATATTATTTTAGTTAATTTTCAAGGCTGACATTTCTAGTTAAATACCTAGAAACTATTTCTTCTTTGTAACATTCTAAGCAAATCCAATATCGGCTGTGAACAGGAAAGATTATTGGTTCATAAGAAATGTCTGGTCTCTAATATTATCAACGCGTTTTGGGCCTATTGGTTGTGGATGAGATGACAATTCCACAGTTAAGCGTGATCAGGTGACAACAATCAAGGATGTGTGACCTTCTTGAGAAGTTTTCACCCAGACAACCAAAAGTAAATCTGTAAACTCCTCGTGGGCAAAACGAACAATATTGATGGTACAAGGAGTCGGGTGTTACATTCTAATTCTACTCTTTTTATTAAAATGTATTTCAGCGTGATAGTACTATCACAATTCGCACTTATACCTCACAAAGTTATTCTAAAATAAAATAATTTTGCCAAAGATATGATTACGTATTCGTAAACGTAAACATGACCTACGCATTCTTTTAAAGTCTCAAATTAAAGTTGAAAACAACCTCACGTTAGTGTATCATTTAATACTTTTTAAATCATGATTCTTCTTGTTGCGATGAGAAAACAAAACTACAGCCATTAATGTCATTTTCCTAATAAATAAAAAATAGGACCTTCAAAATCTTGATTAAAACAAAAATATTTACTAAATGCCGTTCAGAAAATTTTTTTTTACTAAATGATTTATTTTTCCCAACACATCTACCTAACATTTTTTAACCTTATTATAAAGACGCTAGAATCCTCAATCCTCAATCACTTGAGAAGAATACTTGTAGTAAATTATAATACCATTAAACTACAAACTCTTTAGTATTTACAATATTAATTATCTTACGGAGAACATAAAATATTTATAAAGTATGATGTGGTCACACGAATTCAAGTTTTATATATTGTTGACAGTATTTGATTAAATACAAACTCAAATATGTTTCAAACCAAAACAACTATACAATTATCTTACCAAAACTAGTGCCAATCTAGACATATACCAAACATTCTTCTTCCTCTGGTTCTTGCACTCACTTACTATAAACAGCAGAAGCCGAAGGCCGCGGATAGGCAGTGGACCGACCACCGCTGGCGGCAGCACTCTCTCGAGAAGCCAGCCGCCTCGCTTGTGCCTCGTTGGTGGAATGTCTTCGCATCCTTGTCGTTCTCTTTGGATCTTGAAGTAACTCTAGTTCTTTGACCACATCTGTCATGCTCGGCCTGAACCTCGGGTCCATTGAAACACACCGTAGGGCTAGGTTGGCTGCAGCGTGGGCCCCGTCTAAGGTGTACTGGCCTTCTAGACGGTTGTCAAGAACACGAAAAAGTTTTCGCTTGTGGGGTAGGTAGGGTTTGGCCCATTCAACTAAACTATGTTCACCCGTGGGTCTGTTTTTGTCTACGGCTCTTCGCCCTGACAACATTTCTAGAAGAACCACACCAAAACTATACACATCACTTTTGGCTGTCAAATGACCTATAACAACCAAATGTTATCTATTATATAAAAGCAAGCATAACTAAATTTGTAAAAAATGTATAAAAAGATAGTATAGTTGGTATACCGGTAGCTAAATATTCAGGGGCGGCATAACCATAGGTCCCCATGACCCGAGTCGAAACATGGCTTTTATCGCCCGTGGGCCCGTCTTTCGCTAGCCCAAAATCAGAAAGTTTAGCATTGTAATCCTGTTTAATAGAAAGATAATTAATAAATAATCAATCTACTTAATCATTTAACTTCAAAGGACACCACACCACATACCGAATCAAGTAACACATTAGAAGTCTTAAAATCGCGATAAATCACTTTGGTTTCGGCACTATGAAGAAAAGCTAGTCCTTTAGCAGCTCCAAGAGCAACCTTCAACCGAAGACTCCACGAAAGTGGTTGGAAATAAGATCCTCCTGTTGAAAAACTCATCAATATTATTCGATAAATCGATCTTTCTAACCTTTTTAACGTATAATATCATTAAAAACTTGTACAAAACACAACTTACTCCTGAACAAGTGATGCTCTAAGCTGCCTCTAGGCATGAATTCATAAACCAAAAGCCTGTGTTCATCTTCCAAACAATAACCAATCAAATTCACAAGATTCGGGTGCGAAAACTGCCCTAAATAATTCACCTCTGCCTGCAACAATCAACACAAATTCATCAGAAACAGATCAATTTCCACATAATTGCAGTAACTAACTAACTAACTACTAACTGCAATTGCTAATTGAACATAAACACTCACCAGCCACTCCCTGTGACCTTGAAAACTGTCTGGATTGAGTCTTTTAACCGCAACAACAACTCCGGTCCCCGGTTTTGAAGCCGCGAATGACTGCTCATCGATCCAACCTTTGTAAACCGACCCGAACCCACCCTCACCCAACACGCTATCGGGTCGAAAGTTTCTCGTAGCCATTCGAAGATCCGAATAACTGAAGCTCTTCAAACTGGAAGACTGCAAGATTTCGCCTTCACTCCTGCGAATCGAAGGGACTGATGAGGCCTTGCTGCCACTTGAATTGCCATTATCGTTTCCATCTGTACTTACAGTTCTTGAACTCACCCCTAAATAGTTAACAACATATGATCAAATCAGTTAATTGATTCAATTTCAGTATGTTCTCACTAAAGCATCTGTCTTTTTGACAAAATCTTTAATGGGTATATCAAATTGATTCAATAAAACCTGTTTTTTGACAAATTCTTTAATGGGTATATCAAATTGTTTCAATTCGCAACAAACCCTAATTTCAAGTTCCAATCTTGAAAACTATAACCAAAACACAAGATTTACTAACAAACCCTAAAAAAGAGGGGATAATTATACCTGTGTGATAGGGGCTTTCAGCTTTAATTCTTGCACTCAAACAAATACCCATTGAAATTCGAAATGATGAATCTTCGAAGGTAGCTGAAACAGTATTTAAGAATCGAAAAGCAGATCTGAGAGTGAAAAAGGCGAAAAGATAATAATATACACCTCTGTTTATCACATGAAACAGAGGAATATGCAAATCTTTTGCACTGTAACCAAAGATTCACCGTTAACAGTGCAACAACTTGAATAAAAAAGATGTTTTGTTGTCAAAAAAGATGGAATTGCAGAATCCCACAACGAGGTTCAAGAATCAATAGCAAGATTATGAATCTGTACCTCGTTTTTGAGGAAAAAAACACAAAATTTTGGTGATGGTGGTGGTATATTGGTGGGTCTTTATGCAATTGAGTGAGGTGGGTGATGGTGGTGGTTTGAGATAAAGGGGATTAATGGCGTATTGCAGTTGAATTGGGGATTTATAGTTGGTAGTGATGAGGGTTTTAGCCGGTGGTGGCTTGTTCACATTAATGGCGTATTGCTGTTGATGGTGGGTCTTTAGAAGTTGGCTCGTTTCAAACACTCACCTACCGGTTTCACTTTAACCGACTGTATTTTGTTATTTCGTTTTTCATGTGTATTTTTACAAGGCTTTATTTGTGTTTATTCATTAAAGAAAAAATAAAGTTCTTCGTTTTATAGAATACTTACTCAACAATATTTTTTGTTCGTGTGTGTTTGTTAATAAAATAAACTATTCACGAATACTTACCGGACAAATACAAGTAGACACAAACAAATGTATATGAAATTAAATGAACACAAACAGAAGTTTGTCAAATTTTAACATAAACTTAAACATAATTATCCAAAAATACTTGACATAATCAACATAAATATAACTTAACAAAAAAACAATTAAAAAGTTTATCAAGCTATAACATAATTGAAGCCGTAAACGCTCTTGGGGAAGATGTTTGCAAAGACGTATGATATAAATAAGGTTTTATATATTTAAAAATTCTCAAATTGAGGTAACTTCATATAACAACAATCAAGTTTTAAAAGTATTTTAATTAGGTTACTGAAGTTTAGCAAGTGTTTTAGTTAAATCATTCAGCTTTTATATTTTATCTAAATTAAACATTTTAGCATGTTTTTGTTTTTGTCTCAGTTAGGTAATATTTGTTTTTTATACAAATGTGAAATGATGGCATGAATTCTAGATACTTTTATTTTTAATATAATTAACATATTTTTCTAATTATTTAATATTATTATATATATTAGAAATCCTAAACCCCACGTCTTCTCCAGCATTTCATTCTTGACACAAAAAATGTGACGATGACTCGATTTTATGATTTAATGATCCAATTTATGTAAAATATGCATAAGAGACCTAATTGAAACACTTTTGAAACTTGATTATTATTTTGTGATATTTTCTCAAATTGAAAGTAGTAAAATAAAAATATAAAATGTTTAAATGAACTTATATAAATGAACATCAACGAACACCTTACAAACATTCATAAACATAAATGAATGAAAATGTCATCTGTTCATGTCCATTCATTTAACTTAACACATGCAATTTTCATGTTCATTTTCGTTCATTTACTAAACGAATGAACATAAATGAACTTTCGGTCAAACGGTTCACAAACCGTTTGCTGAACATTCTATTTGTTTATAGCTCTATCAAAGAGCACTGTAAATTACTTATTGAAAAATTATGTTTTGAGAAAATATAAATTTTGAATAGATATCAACAATTTCCTTCTTTTTATCTATTAAAACACACTCTCTGCTCAATGATGGATAGTTGTTTTTTATATGTTACTTGCATATAGTCACGTATAACTACACGTTTTTAATCATAATTATACATAGAATAAAATTACTTTAAGTATGTTTTTTTTTACAGGGTAACAATGAAGGCTACTTTAAGTTGGTTTTTGTTAAAAGTAATTAGCCCAAAAATCTAATCACCACTTAGTTTTATTTTATACCAAATTTACTAAGTCCATTTATTTATAATATCTTCCATGTGATTCTACCAAACATAACCCAATTAGCTCTTATCACCTTAATAAACAAAGAAGAAATTAGATGGGTATATTAAATGAGAGGTCCATGTCAACCATGAGATCATAAGTTTTCACAATGAATATGTATTAGAGAAACATGATTCGATCAATTTGGAATTTTGTTAGAGTATAGTGTGAAGATGGATAGGATATTTTGCTTGTCTGTAAATTTTTTAAAGAACAATTGGAAATCAAAATGATTTCAAAAGATAAAATTTTGTAGATAACAATTAGAAAATATAACCCTTTTACCATTTTTAACGAAATCTTATAATTGTTACTTGTCTTATAATGTCATTGTATTTCATATATGTGACACATCCTGAACTGAAAATTCCTACGTCGACTTACACTTGAGAACCGGAAACCAACGCTGGAGGAAAAATTCCTGGGTCCGTCACTCGGTAGAGGTGGTGTATGCTATACCACTTTTGGGGTAGGGTACGTTGGGTGAGCATGTTTTAGAGTTCTAAGTCGGTTTTTGACGTACATTTATGCCCCAAACCTAGGGTTTCAAGTGAGTTCAGATCCGAAGGCTTAGAGACAAATTTTGGCAAAAAAGTTGATCTCAAAGGTTCTAAATCATCCCTAATTATGCATAGAAAGCTAAGTAATTTTATTAATATAACATAACTGAGTGAATTTACTAAAATTAGAAAATTGATTACTATTGTATGAATTCTTTTTTTATTAAAGAATCATAAGAGTTGCTATTATTCTAAATATGTTATACATTGTGAATCTTTAATCACAAATATATTATTACAACCTAGAAATCTAACAATTCTCATTCTATACTCTAACGAAAATACATACACAATTTAATAGTTCAAGTGATAATCTTGCTCTACTCAAGTTAACAATCAACAAACACAATATAAATTAGAGTACCTCAATCGGGAGTTCGTGAGCCCATGTGAAGGATGTATTATATCATTGTCGTCGATGATACGGAGAGATGGAGGATGTCATTTATGGGGATGAAATTATTATGTTAATTACTTAAAAAATATTTATTACATTTATTATTTTTAAAAAGGGTGTGTCCAAAGTATCCGTCCAGATTGTAAGTTTTGTAATTCATAAAGGGATTGGATAAGTCACTGTTGCATGTATAAAGATCACTATCAAATTGAAATATATTGATATTTACTTCAAAAGTTCAATCATATAATTAGAGAAGAATGAAAAAAACAAATATGTAAATTCTCTTTATACAGACATTGTATTAGAATTAGATCAAAGGTTAGTTATATAGTTAGAGAACCATCATCATGGTTAATTTGAAACGTCACAACCATTAATGATATAATGGGTGTTGGTTGGCGGTCATAATTTGAAACAGAATATGTAAATTTTGTTTGTGAAACAAATGGACTACAATTAGATTAATGGCTTTATTTATATAGTTGACGAATCATTATGACAGTTAATTTAAACGAAGCAACGACTAATGAAATAACGGATGTTAGTTAGCAGTCATAATTGTCGATAATCATACAGTAATATGAGTAGAAAAATCATCAGTAGTAACTCACTGTTAATAGCCATGTTACCACTAATCTTCCAATTGTTGTTGATAGTCTAATTGACCTAAAAGCCCAATTACTGCTCAAAATCAGCAATTTGTTGCTTGTGATCAATTAGTAATTGTTGAATTTGATCATTTAATACATCTTTCCTCAAGATTCGTCACTGTATTCTATGCAACTTCTTAACAATTATGTAGATTCGAATCAACTTATAGTGGCTCACAAGAGTCGAAAATCAAAAGAGATTTAAACGAGTATGTAGACCTCCTAAGTCGTATAAGATTTTATTCAACTTTCTTCTTTGATCTTAAATAAATCTCATCAACCAAAATAAATGAATTTATTACATTAAAATTACCGACTCTAATAACATGTGTTTGTCTTATTTTCAGGGCCCTCTTAGAAATTAGCCAGTAATATGATAATATATAGCATAGAAAAGTCAAAGCAATGCTTTTAAGACTTTACTAAGTAACCGGCTACTTAGGTCTCTCAAATGTTTGTATTAAAAAGTTCAATTACCTTTTAAAAGTGAAAGTGGAAGTACCATGATAAAATAAACAAATTTAAACGTAACCTTATGAGAACTGGCTGTTTAGGCTGTTTAGGTAGACCTTTAAGAAAATAAGTTGAATATGTATTTACAAGTTTTGTTACACTATCATCATATTAATTAGAAGTACAATGACTTGTATGAATAAAAAAGTACAATGACCAAAAATTCTCTTTGAAAAGAATAGGGACTTAAATATAAGGAAATAAATCAATTTATATGAGTATCAAGAAATGTAAAAAAACAAGAAAAGATAAGTTGGAATGACGATAAACGACTAAAAGAAAACACTGACATACTACAGTTCATGTAAATTGTAATAATACATAATTAAATAAAAAAATGAGATGCACGAGACATGCATTGGTATTATTATTAAGAATAGTAATTTACAATTTGGCACATAAATGTACAACACCAAATGTGTGCCTGAATGACACTTATATTGTCCTATAATTATGTGTATTTTCTTTCAAAAGTTTTAATTTCATCCATTATACTCTGTACAATATACGTCTTTAATATATTAAAATCTATTATTAAATTGAATTTTCTATGTTATTTTTTTCATTAATATTTAAAAAAAACTGAAAATGTGGTTGTGTTTGATTTTTTGGACGTACAGGTATAAGTTCTGTTAGAACAAATTTATATTCACCCTAGAGTATTTTTTGTACCGTAAGCTATATTAAGTGTCATTAACGTACTGTCACTGTGAAGCACGGGACAAATACTTACAAAAGATCGGCATTGTTGTCATTGTTATTTGAACCTGAGCCGCTATTCGTCTTTATGAGTTTCGATCGATGTAAAACAAAATTTATTGTTTTGGGTTACATCATATTGAGTGTTGATGTCGTTACAAAGCAATTTGTATTTAAAATAATGTGTTTATTGTGTCATAGCATCAGTATTATCTGTGCCGGTTTTCGTTTTCGTTTTTATGGTTTTTGACAGAGTAACATATTTTGTTTTTTTCAAATATAATGTTTTTATAACATTTTGAATATATTTATTTCTATCTACATTCAAAACCAAACGTCGTAATGCTAAAACTACAAATTAACTTAATAATATTACTGCTACAAAACTTCTGGTTTAATGTTTGATTATACTTTCTAGTTAAACATTAAATGGTTAAATATGTATCTTTACATTAATTAACAACTAGTAAGGTTGTTGATTTGTGATATTGATGTCATGAATCCGGATTGAAGGAAACAACCTTCTATTCAAAATATAGCATAAGACACAATACATCAGGCCGCGAATAAATCCGGCCCATTTACGGCTTCCACTCAACATAAGAGTTAAATGAAACACCATGTATATCATTACATTTATTAAAATTAAAAATAATATATATTATTCAACTCATAGTTTATTAGCTCTTGATCTTCTCATACTCAAAAGACTAAATCTTGGCTTTTGCACAAATGTTATAAAAAACATATCTACTTACGATGAAAGTACTTACAATGAAAAACACTTTACTTCTTTAGAAGGAAAAGAGCATACATTCATACTTTGAAATACAACTCACAAAGAACAAACATGATTTAACTTTTATGTTTTACTTATTATTATTAGTTATTTTTTGTTTTGAAAAAGTATTTTAAAAAATAAATAATATAATAATATTTAAGAAAAGATGTCTGACATTAATTGAAAAAATATTCTATAAGGTGACATAATGTTACTAGAGAAGATAGTCCATAAAAAACTATTGTTCCTTTCTGCTACCTTTGGGTTTTACTTTGCAAACCCAACTTCTTCACCCATGCTTGACTCCCTCTTCACCTTGTTAGCACATAAGTAAAAGTTAGACTTAGTATAATGACACTGATTTAAGTCCTCAATTTAAGTATGTTAGCCGCCTGTTATGGAAAACGATATGTTAAGTATAAAATTGTAAACAGTCACATGTTTCGAGTACGTGAGGTATGAGAGTAAAGATACCAAATGATATTTAGCGTATTGACATCAAAGTGTTGTAGTATTTCTTTTAAAGAGTGAGAGTTCGACTCTCGACATAAACATACGTTTTTATAGTTAAATTTAGTGTGTTTAATTTGTTGCTTAAAGTAAAATCAGATAAAAACAAATATATGATCGGTAGGTGTATGAAAAAGGCTAAAACGAGGAGGTACTCAGATTGATAGTGTTCTAGAAGACGTGTACGGAAATTATGGTCTCGTCATCGATGAATGAAAAAGTCAAAACATCGGCGAGATTTACGGTGTGTCCATACGCCTACGTTGTGCCACCACATCCCCTAATCTTGCTAAAATAATAAAGGGGAACACACTCATATTGGACACTAGTGATTTTTATTAAAAAATAAAAGATAAAGGGTGGGGTTTATTTCGATGGAAAAGTTATAGTTAGAGGGTAGAGTAAAGTATAATTTAGTTATGGTTTTTTTTTTTTTTCTGATGAAATTAGGTGTGTTTGAGAAACAAATAAATAAGTCCGATTAAAATAATTCATATCCTTTTGAAGTAGTGTTGTATATTTGTTGTTTCAAAAAAAAAAAAATTATTTGATAATCTTTTAATGATTTCATTAAGAACTAAATCAGTTAGAGATAGACTATGCTTGGTTAACTTAAAAGATAAATCTTAATAGTTAATGAAGTCTTTAACGGTTAATTTTAGAAACAGACAAAATGATTCTGAGACTAACTTTTATTCGATCATGCCTCTTAATGACTCAGTATAAAGTTATCAAACAAGCTTCTTAGAGTGTCGTGGCTTCTCATAGAGTTAAGAGTTCGAGTTCGTTTAAAACAAATTTATGTAATTTTATTATGTTGTAGTTAGTAGTATACTTACATTCGTCGTTGCAAAAAAATTAAAAACTAGTATTCATGGCCCATTCTTAACTCTATTAGTTTTTCCTTAACATTTAAATTCTAATATTTTTTAAAATTTCGAAAATGCGGTGCCGAAACGTTTTATCTATGTTTTGATTAAATTTCATTAAAAACCGTGTTGTGTGTAATAATCAAGGTCATCAAAACACAAACGCATAGGTCGACAAAGTTAATCGCGATCTTATTTTTACAAACGTTTCTAAGTGGATTTTTTTCGCGGGGTGTACTATTGTCGAAGTTGTCAAACTAGAGACTTACATATTTGATATTTCAACACCTCTCTAGTAGCATGCTGGTTTAAGCATTCGTTTATTCTTAAAAAAAAAATTTAACTCCTAATACAAACCCCACGTAAAAATCTATATGATCAAATGGTAGTAATATATTCAAGTTGACCCATAAAGCATCAAATTTATATTAGAGGACTGTTCCATAGTATTTCTCAAGAGTTCCAAACGTTTGGGAGAAAAAATAATATTCTTGTATGGTTTCGCGCTGGGTGGTTCCTAATATAAAGCTTTTCCAAAAAGAAAAAAAAGATAAATAAATAAAAATATACTCTTATAATTGTTTAGTCTCCTTTTTCTCTTATAAATGTCTTCGTTGTTTTGCTTTTATTTATGGAAAACAATCTTTTTTATTTAATATAAGTGACATAAGAACATAGTATTAAGCTTTTGATTAAGAAAAAAGCTTTTGATTTAATATATTATTTAAACTATATGTAATATTATAATTCATATTAATTATGATGTCATTTAATTCTTTAGTAATTTGATCGGTTCAATTAGTGGTCCGATTGGTTCAACCATTGAACCGAGTTGAGTGATCCGATTGGTTCAACCATTGAACCGGCAAGATAACCGATTTTTTAACATGTCTGGTTCATAATGAATCGCTAAGGCTTTGTACATTAAGAGTGCATGGTAAACAAATCATTTATTACTGCAATAAGAAAACATGTACACATAAAATTAAAGAGGTATATATATGTACAAGGTTCGTTGAAATTAAACGGAACCATAATTGGAGTTTTGTTACTAATAAACGTGGTTCGTTATTTCGTTGTAGTCAATATTCAAATCAAATGATAACATGTTTTTTAAACAATTATTGGAATTGTAATTAGAATAAATTCTTAAAATCTTCTTCTAACACATTGAATTTAACTTAATTTCAATTTGTGACATAACTATACCACAAAAACTAGAATCCCTCTATTTTTTAAAACAACAATTCCTATTACCAGAAAAATATTCACCAAACCTATACACGTAGGATACGAACTCACAATCATTTAGTAAACACATATTTTACCATCAAGATATCTCATTGGGGACAGAATCTCTCTACCAACACCACCACTACCATCGCTGCCAACATCACCCACAAACCCCTCATCGCCACTAACTTCGCCACCGTGAACATTTACCGCCATTGTAATCGTTGCCACAACTCAACCACACTCCAACTTCTTTAACAAATCATGCCCTATTTTTTCGTTTTGTAAATGCATCGCATTTTCTTCACCAATTTGAGTTATTCAGATTTAATTATAATCCAACTTAAAAATTTGTGAACCAAACGTCTCCTTGAGTTAAGTGACCGAGATGATTGAGTCACAGAGACAAAGTTGTGAAAAAATAAAGCAAAATTTTTCTTACCGGAGTAAGCTAGGCTAATTGATATCTTAAATTAATGAAAATAAATTAAAGGGTTTAAGATTTATTATTTTTTCTAGTATTCTTTTGTTATCTGTGATCATTTATCTCTCTATATGATATGTATATATGAACACGCTACTTTATTAACATGCCCATATTTTATGTCTCGTGTTAAACGATGTCACGTCACAAAACAACATTCACGTGATCAAGTGGGAGTGTATTGACTTAAAAGTATAGTTTCTTAAATAATATGTTCGGTAAAATTATGTATCCTTAACATCCAATATATTATGCATAAAAGTTCATTTATAGCCACGATTATGGATTGTTGATATCATTAATGATATTAAATAATAAATAATATTTAATTTCCCTCATGGAAAATAAAATATATTAATTTGGACTTTGGAGACACTTGGCGTTGAGCATCCGTACAGAAAATTGTACCATGGAAGTGTTGCCTCTTGTAGTACAGCTTGTAATCAAGTGTTATCTTTTATTTTGTTTTTAGAACAATTTATTGGTACGTAAAATTTGTATGTCAAATTATAAAAACAAAAAAGCATACACTAATAACACCATATAATTTTATAACATTTACTGTGTAAAAATCTCTTTCTTTTTGATAAAATATGGTTGGTTAAAAAATATGAAACTTTTTATAAAGAATTACATGCATTCAAAACTATCGTTCTACATATGTTTATGAAACCCAGATAGATATACATAAGTCAAAATGCAATAAGAATATTTTTGGAGAAAAAGTAAGATTATTTTCCCATCCTTAATAATATATTTTAGGCTAGAGAAATATTATTGTACTATAGTGTACTATAGAAAACTATCGTTCTACATATATAACAATTGATGTTATCATTACATTGACTTTGACGGACGATGAAACCTAACAATTGAGACTATAAAAAAATATATATTATCCGTTTACTAACCACACATAAGACCGGATGTTGTGGGAGCGTGAAGGTGGGGTGCCAGCCGAATTTTTTTAAAAATTGAATTTTTTAAGAGAGAGTAACGACAAAAGGAAAAAATCTTTACCCTTATTGATTTTAAGGGTACACGCCCCTGTTAGGGGCGGGTTCTTTAATCCATCCGCATGTGAGTGTGTGTGCAGTGAGTGTGCAGGATGGTGTCACATCCGAGGAAGACCTCGCCCTTGCCAAGGGCGGGTTCTCCTGCCCCACTTTTCCACCGCACAATTAACCTACCCGATCACCCACCATTAATATTTAAACCAACGAAATTTTATTCTTTGTTCATTTCATATGTTTTTCAATTCATTTTCTCACTATCTTTGAATCTAATTTTTTCTATAATTCCATACTTCATTTCAAAAATCAAAATGAGCTAGAGAATTACACCAGGTCCACTAAATAACGATTTATTATTTTTAAGTGGTCAACATAGAGTTGATTATTATTTTCGAGATCCAGAAAGCGATGAAGGAATTTTACGTGTTAGACGAGGGATAAAGCTTTTTGGGATTACATTGATGAAGAGCCTATCCCTGATAATATTATGAGATATATAAGGTTGGCTGGTTTTGTGGGTGTGATCGAGTGTGGTTATTGCAAACTTGACTGTACTCTTGTCGGCCAGTGACACACACATTTCATTTACCGGTTGGAGAAACCACGATAACCCTTCAAGATGTACAAGTTTTATGAGGTTTGCCGGTTGAAGGTGATGTTGTTTCTGGCACTGATTATGCTATGAGTGCATCTGAAATTATAATAAGGTTTGAGTATTTAACCGGCTGTACACTCGCTACAAGCGCTGTAAGTGGTTATAAGTTAAACCTAATGTTTATTTTAGATGAAATAATAAAACCATTCCCTAATAATGCCACAGATTTTCAGTGCATCCAACGAGCTAGATTAATTATATTTTTTATGATTGGTGCCACTTTATTTCCAGATATTTCGAGCAACTGGGTGCACATAAATTATTTAAGTCATATTGATAATTTAAATAACTATGGTAGACTTAGTTGGGGAAGTGCAATTTTAGCATCTTTGTATAGACTATTATGTAAGGCAACGAGTGTCACAAATCGAGAGGTTGGTGGGCCTTTATTCTTGTTGCAATTATGGGCATGGGAAAGATTACCTTCTATGTGTCCCCGGAATACTCGATCGATTGATTTCAGATTACCATATGCTGCACGTTATGTTAAAAAAGCTTATAAATTGACTATTTTTCAGTAATCTTATATTTTTCTAGTTAATCAGGTATATTTGAAAACTTTATTACAGATGGACGGGTGAACTTAGTTATGTAACATCACTCCGCACTGTTTGAGCGCGTATCGATCTCAGCTGCATTAATTAAGCGAGGCCGCGGTATTAATATTAATCTAATATTATTTTGTATAAATTAACATTGTGAAAACATATTAATTCATATTTTTATATCAATTTAATTGGAGGCCTTATGATAATATTATCCACCTTCTACCTGATATCTGCACAAGTGGGTATCAAAGCTGGAGAAGTGACACATACCTTATATGTTGGGAAGTTGTTGAGCCTCACATTTCAAGTAGGGTTTTAAGACAGTTTGGAATGTTTCAACCAATCCCTACAAATGTGTTACTAACCTGGGAGCAACACACAAATCTACATTTGATTGCTCGTAAAGGTGGTAGAAATAAAAACTGGATATAACATCATAATATCTTTGTTCAAGCATGGTCGTCTCGACATAATTCAATTGTGAATGAAATATACACTGATTCGCCAATTGCTTCTGAAGCATACATGAGGTGGTATTTAGAGCGTACTGTTGTGCATATAATAAACCCGACTCATCAAGACACGAACCCTCATGGCTTCCAAAATGATGGACAAAGATTGAGAATGATGGTATTATTATTATTAATTTATTTGTTATAATGATTATTTAATTATTATTATTAATATAAATATTATTATTATTATTTTAAAATTAATCTTTTATAATGTTATTTATAGATGGATGGGATGAGTCAGTTTTATCAAAGACCAGGGGATGAAACGGGGAGGAATATGGCGAGCCGTTATATGGAATTTGCATATGCGAATCATATAAGTTATCTACCAACTCATGTGACACAGAATGTTGATGATACTCAACTTCCTCCTGTCACACAACGTTTACGCAGAAGGGGTAGAGGACGAGGGTGGGTTGGTCGACAAGTTGTTGATGATAATGTGAAGCAACAGAATATGACAGAACAAAGGGTTTCCACGGAACAACAGTTCGACTCCCCCTTTTTAAGCCACACGGGTAACCAAGATTTTATTTACGGTGGTACCTCAAGTACTCGGTTTCCACAATTTAGTCAAATGGGTACCCAGAATTTTGAAGAAGAGGGCCCGTCAAATCCTTATCAAAGCCCTAATACTACTTATGAACAATCGTTTCATCATTCTTCCCCGCTACCTTATTACCCTCAATTTCAAGAGATGACTCAATCAGTTAATCGGTTTTTTAATGCATCTCCTTGCTCATTCGACTTAAATGATGAAGCAACAAACGATAATGATGACACTCGTTAGATATTATTTCTTTTATATTTTTAGTGATGTATTTTTAGCTTTTTAATTATGTAATTTTTTCGTACTTTTATCTATTAATTATAGAATGCAATTTTATTATAAAATACAAACATAAAATACAATATTATTAGAATAATCATCCAAAAACTAACAATATAAAACTAACATAATAATATTAAAAATTTCAGAGCTTTGAAAGAAACTACCATATGAGTAATATAATTATATTTTCAAATTATAATACTTTTTTTAAACTTGAAGATGAATATAAATTAAATCAACAAATTCTTCATATAACACTCTATTACGAAAAATAATTTTTGAACTTCTAGTAGAACCATCACATATGATATTTCCATTTTCAAATGAAATATCACCACCCCAAAATAATTGTAAAAAATAAGGTCGAGCCATGATAATGACTAAGATTTTATTTTAAATGTTGGGATTTAATACGGAAATATTGGGTTGAATGTATCAAAAATAAAAGTCGGATGCTCTATATACAAAAATTTCGGTGATCGGGTAGGTTAATTGTGTGGTGGAAAATTGGAAAAGTGGTGGGTGATCGCGGTGGAAAAGTGGGGTAGGAGAACCCGCCCTTGGCAAGGGCGAGGTCTTCCTCGGATGTCACACCACCCTGCACACTCACTGGACACACTCACTGCACACACACTCACATGTGGATGGATTAAAGAACCCGTCCCTGGCAGGGGCGGGTACCCTTAAAGTCAATAAGGGTAAAGATTTTCCCCTCTTGTCATTACTCTCTCTTAAAAATTCTCATTTTTAAAAAAAATTCGGTGCCAGTTAGGGGTGAGCATGGTCGGTTTGGTTCGGTTTTAGCCTAAAACTAAAACCAAAAACCGATATTTCGGTTTCTAGGTTTTTAAAACCGGTCGGTTTCGGTTTTTTGATTTTTGGTTTTCGATTTTCACTTCGGTTTCGGTTTTTTCGGTTTCTCTTTTTAGGCTTTAAGTTTTTTTCTAAAAAATTAGTCTAAAGTATTTAATTTAAGCTATAAGTTTTGAGTTTACATTATTTTTTGATCTTTAAACATAATCTCTATATTTTTATAAATTACTTAACATTATAATTAATTGCAATTTATGAATACAATAACAAAAAAAATCAATAAAACACATTAATCTATCAAACAAAAAAGTTTAAATATTATTTTTGAAATCTAAATATTCAATCTATTTTAGATAGGATAAGTTAAATAAGTAATTTATAGGCTAGTCATGTTTAATAGTATATGAATACACCTCTAAATTTACAAGTTCGGTTTTATGGTTTCGGTTCAGTTTTTTCGGTTTCTGTTAAAAGCAAAACCGAAACCAAACCGAAAAAATCGATTTTTAAAAAACCATCAAACCAAACCGTCGGTTTCTAATTGGTTTCGGTTTTTTTGATTCGGTTGCGGCGATTATTTCGGTTGCGGTTTGGTTATTTCGGTTTTTTGCACACCCCTAGGTGCCACCCACATGGCCGGCTATCTGGTCGCGAACATCGTAACACAGGGGCGCAATCAGAGGCGCTATAGGGTGGGCGTGTGAAGGGTCGCGGATGGAAACTAGCTGTTGGGATTTTGGGAAATTAAAAATAGAGCCATTGGGTCAATAAAAAAATTCAAAAATTTACTTCCCCGCCCATAAATACAACTCTATTTTTACAAAAAAATAAAAAAGAAAATCATAACATTCATGTCTACTCTCTTCTTCATCTCTAAATTTTATAAAAAATCATCTCACTAGAAAATGTCGGATAATTGGGATGGTTTTTAATAAATTTTATTTGATTATAATGGTTAATTTTATATTAATGTTCTATATTTAAAAAATTTAATTAAGAAATTCCTTAAAACCCTGATCACCTGATTCACAACAGGATCAGGCTAATTAATCAGGGGCTCTATTTAGTGCATAGTCAGTATCCGGTCAGCGCCACAAGTCGTAATATTATATGATAACTTAAAGATGTATAGAGCCCCCCAACACATAGTTTAAGCATCACCTTCATATTATATGGATTGTATAAGGCGCTATCGTGTGAATGTTATACTGACTAACCTATATAATACTTATGCGGGCCACAATGTTATATATGAAATTCATGAGTTCGAGTTCTTACAAATCATACTACACATGTGTATGACGTGTTCAACTGATTCATACGCGACTAGTGTAATAATATGTACCGCTGACGGGAGCTATATGGATCATATGACCCTTTTTTCGCTATCTATGCGGCCCATGTAGATTAGGTGATGCACTTACAACAACACCTTTTATTATAACCACCTATTATTATAACCAACAAGTGACATAAAGACATTAAAATACTCAAAATTAATATCTTATAATATTATTTTAATTATGACATAAAAACAAGTGATTTAAAGATTTTAGAGTTAAATGAGTTTTACGTCCCTGAAGTTTTATCGAAATTGTCATTTGAATCCAAAAGTTTAAAATGTTATCATTTGCATCCAAAGTTTTCACTAAAATTACCATTTGAATCCATTTGGTTACACCTAACTAACACGGTTAATTTTTTCCGTTAAGTTTCCAACATGAGAGTTATTTTAATCAAAAAATTACAAAATAAAAAACCAACTCACGTGAGGGTTTTTACATGTTTAGCCTGTTTTGATAATTGCAATTATAATTTAACTCTATAATAGTCTTTTATTGTCTTGTCCTATTAATGTATTTTGGTTTAGTAATCGTGTTGCTTTTGCCTATTTTATTAAACATAGATTTCTTTGGTTTAAAGCTTAATTATGATTACGATGATTGATGTTTTATGATTATTATTCATGGGTAGTTAATGTCATATTATTAATTGTTCTTACACTTTTATGATAATCTGTCTTTTATGGTTATGATTTAAATAATTTATATTATATGATTTTTTTGTTTATTTATATATATTTTTGTTTTATATGTTTTATAAAGTTAGAATTGAATCACTCGTAGTTAGTTATACTTATATTTTATTTTATATAATATGATGTCCATAGATACCTTTCTTGATAAAATAAAAGAAATGTTGATCTATCATTCCTGGCAAATTAAAATCGCAATGGTGATTACCAAAGGAGACTGAACACCTAAAACTTATCACGTAGAGCTGATTTTTTATTTTGTAATTGTTTTGATTAAAATACCTCTAATTTAGGAAACTTAACGAAATAACTTAATGACGTTAATTAGAAGTAGTTAAGTGGATTCAAATGGTAATTTTTGTGAAACTTTTGGATGCAAATGGTAAAAATTAAACTTTTGGACTCAAATGACAATTTATATGAAACCTTAGGGATGTAAAATGCATTTAAAAGATTTTAACATATAACCCATCCTAAAACTTTTTACTAAAAGGTAATAAAGTTTAAAGTAAATTACCATTTGCATCCCTTATGTTTTTCTATTTTAACCATTTGCATCCCTATAGTTTTAAAATTACCATCTGCCCCCTAATGTTTATTTTTTATCTCCATTTGAGTCCAAAACACTAACGACGTTAGATTTTTCTGTTAACTTTTGTAAAATGACAAAATTACCCTTATTTAATTACCCTTATTTATTAAAGCACATACCCTTCATCCTCACCCCCATCCCCACCCCCACCCCCACCCCCACCCCACCCCTTATCTCTTCTCTCTAAAGATCTGATGATCTTAGGAGTCAGACCAGATCGGGTGGTCAACGGTGACGTACCTAGAGATCTGACGATCGAGCAACTTCAGCATCTGATCGAGCACCGGTACACCGATCCTCAAGTCATCTTCTTCTTCAAGTTTTCGGTGAACTTTTCGCGTAATCTGTCATCGAAGTTGGAGAAGATCTGGAGGATGTCGTCGGCCATGGCGTTATCAGTGTGACCTAGGGTTTTGGTGATGCGAAGAGCGACTGCAATCATCTTCGCTTCGCTATTTTCAGACATGATTGAAGGTCGTCAATGGAAGATTTTACAGTATGTAGGGTTTGTGAGTTATAAGTGGTGGATTGAGATTGAAATTGACATTGAAATTGAGATGGAGGTGATTGTTGTTATTGGATAATTAAAGATGGATCATGGGAAAGTTCATGGAAGACGTGGATTCTGTGAAAGAGATGATAATAATAATAAAATAGTGGTAATAAAGAAAGGGGATGAGGGTTTTCAGGGGGAAGTTGGGATGGAAGACGACCATCGTTGGGAGCTTCTGTATGTGGTGTTGAAGTGGCTGATTGATGGTGATAGGGGGGTTGCGGTGGTGGTGATGGGGGGCTGCGGTGGTGGTGATGGGGGTCTCGATGGTGATGATAGGGGTCACGATGGTGGTGATGGGGGGCTGCGGTGGCGGTGGTGATGGGGGGCTGCGGTGGCGGTGGTGATGGGGGGCTGCGGTGGCGGTGGTGATGGGGGGCTGCGGTGGTGGTGGTGAAAGGGGGTCGCGGTGGTGGTGATGGGGGGTTGTGGTGGTGGTTTTGGGGGGCTGCGGTGGTGGTGATGGGGGTCGTGGTGGTGGTGAAGGGAGTCACGGTGGTGGTGGTGGTGAAGGCTGTAGATATGGTGATGAGGTTGTGGTGATGGTGATGGGTGTGTTGGTAATGAAAAAGAAGATGTTGATGAATGGGTCCCACAAGTTTTTTTATTTATTTAATTTTAGGGGTAGTTTAGTCTTTTTAATAATTATTTTAACAGAAAAACTAACAGTGTTAATTATCTTGACTCAAATTAAAATAAAAATAAAACGACAGTCACTCAAATGAAGATAACATAAAACGTCAAGGGGCAGATGACAATTTTAAAACTATAGGATTGCAAACGGTTAAAATAAAAAAATATAAGGGACGCAAATGTTATGTTAATTTAGTCTAAAGTTTAAGAAGTTATAAATGGACATCAAGTCATGGTTGTGGTTGGGAGATTGTGCGCTAAGAACATGATTGTGATGTTTGAACCGCTATTAATGTATGATAATGACCATTACTTGCATCATGCAAGTTGGCTAAAATAATTACTTTATATTATATTTTGTCGTTTAAGTTTTTCTTGAAAATAACTTAATTATATATACACACACATTAATTACTCTCATTAAACCGTAACCATAATACAAGTACGTTTTTAAAACATGATGTACAACTTCTCAAAGCTAACAATATGTAAATATTATAATTACTTTTTTATAAACTATTTTTTTACTCTTATATTTTTTTTTTATAAAATTCTGATACACCATTATGAAGTGCTTGGTGATATAAATTTTATAACCATACTAAATATAATATATCTCAATTTTAATTAAATAAAGATGTAATATTTTAAACTTCAAACATACTGTAACGATGTATTTATTTGTAACAAATTTTTTATATAAATTTTACTAAACGGAGACGCCGCAATCCAACAGCTGTATACAAATTGTAGTCCTTATATACCATTGAAAGCTAAAGTATTTGTTGGTATATCATCTTTATATAACGTTGATTATTGTTTTGTTCCTTAAGTTGGTATATTAGTTTGTACTTTGTATGCATTTCATTTAAAGCGATTAAAGTTATCGATGTTACGTTGTAGTCAGGAAAAAATTACTACCATGTCACATAAAGTCAAATACATGTCACTGTTGTGCTAATAATCAATATGTTATTATTGATTTCATCATTTTACACATAATCAGCGATTTTAATAATATTAATACTGGATGGACAGTAATAAGGGAGGAGGGGGCGACAACCCTAGACTATCCTGAAACTCTACCAATCCCACACAGCCACGTCATTTTTACCCTGAACTACCCTGAAACACTCAAAACACTGAAAATACAACTCTAGACTAACCTGAAACTTTTATTTTCACCCAAAACACCCAAAACCACCACAAACCGCCGAGATTACCTCTCGGCTACTAATACCCGGACTCCACTACCCGCAATGGGTGGCGGCGGTGTACCCGTACGGGTAAATGCATAACCGAGAGGGTACCCGAATGCGCCCCCTCCTTCCTAACGCGTATTATAAACATATGTATATGGAAATATAAGTGTGGTAAATAAATACAAGATAACACAAAAACTATTAACATTTGAATTTTCCATTTTGGGCTTTTGGTTTAGCAGGCTTTTGAATGCGTTGACGAATTGGGCCCGGTAAAATACTGTTAACTTTATCCGGCCAGACGGTTACTTCAATGTAGAGGTGGGGATAAAAACTGGGTTCGGACCCGACCCCGAGCCGGTTACGGGTAGTACCCGATGGGAGGTGTACCCGGGTTGAACCCTTTAAAACCCGTAGGATTGAAACCGGTTTTAGATTTTGAGTTTTTTAGCGAACCCGACCCGAACCGGACCCGACTCGGTTTGAACCTGATTTGAACCCTTTATTGAACCTGGTGTTGGAGACACACACAAAAAAGAAAACAAGAAAAAAAACTAAACCCAGTATTGTACCCGGTTTCAAACCCGACCCGACCCTACCCTACCCTAGAGTTGCACAAAACGGGTTTGGGCCGGACCCGGGCCCGGGTACAAACCGGGTTTGGGCCCAACCGGGTTTTTTGTACCCGGGTATTGGTGAACCCGGGTACGAACCCGGGTCGGGTTCAGCGAGATACAAACCCTACCCGGTATACCCGGGTAGGGTCGGGTCGGGTTCGGTTCGGGTATGAAACTCGGGTTCAACCGGGATTTTGCCTTTTTTTTTTTTTTTTCTTTTTTTCTTTTCTTGTGTGTGTGTCGAACACCGGGTCGTATGTTTTTTTTTTCTTATATTTTCTTTCCTTTTTTTTCTTTTTATTTTTATTTTCCTAACCGGGTTCACTTGAATGACAAAAATTTAAACAACTTAATATATAAATATACACAAATCTTGAGCAGAAAATATTACACTTATAATATACAAATATTAAATACTTTTTATATAAAACATTTGAATGACAAAGAAATTTAAAAAGAACATGAAAGACATATAATATTAAAACAACTTAAAAATAACAATATCGTCTAATTTTATCTACTACGAGATCCTTGATCAAATGCTAATTCTTCATCGGATATGCCAGAAGATACTCCGTCTTCTACCTCTTCATCATGTACTTTAGCTTCTAGTGTAATCTCGTCTTCGAGGTTTGTTTGGTCTTGTATACGATCCGTTGCGTCTAAGTGATCCTTTAAACAAATGCACATCTCCACTGCTTCCGGAGTTAGTCTTGTTCTTCGTAATGATATTACCCTGCCACTAAGAGAAAAAACAGATTCCGAAGCTACCGTAGAAGCTTGGACACTTAGTAAATCACGGGCCATAGCAGAAAGAATCGGAAATTGAGATTCTTTTCCTTTCCACCAAGCCAAAATATCGAATGCACGATAATCTTCGGTAGTCATAGTGGAAATAAAATCCGTTCCACTATATCTACCGAGCTCACTTGTTGGGGTGTTACCCCTTTGACGTTTAGCCGTCACATCCCGAACAACATTCAACATAGTCAAAACAGGGTCTTTAAGCTAGGTACTAGCACTTGAGGTTGATCCGCTTGGCATGGTTATGTTTACGTTAGGCCCATATCTATTTAAATAAAAATTATAAATTGTTTTCAAACTATGATTAAAATTTTCTTTTGTCTCGTTTGAAAAATCAGGGTTTTCGTCATGCATATCCAAATTGTCATTTATCTCATCTATCAAACATTCAACCCCCGCAACATTTAGAAACGGATTTAAAGCGGCGGCACACGTAAAAACGGGTGGTAAGTCCTTAAAATATTTTTTAAACTTTTCTTTCATTGGTTCTATCATTAGATTAAACATATTATTTTTATTTTGAAAATTTTTAAAATTCAAAGACATAAAATATAGTTCTTGAAGCACCGAATAACTAGTGGAATAATAAACTCCCGATAATTTTGTTGTTGAGTTTTTAAAAACCTCAAGAAACTCGGATAGACGTTGAAGATTCTCCCAACCCGCATCCGGAAATGGGTCGGCTTCACCATTATCCGAAAGACTATTATGAAAAGCTTTCAAAGTGCCCTTTTGTTTTAAAGCACATTCAAACATGTGACAAGTCGAATTCCACCGAGTAGGTACATCCCAATTAGGACCTAAAAATCTAGAGTGCGTATCCTTACAAAGTTGTTTATAATCTTGATATCTTCTTTTACTTTTTTTAAAAACGTCATGTAACATAAATCGAAAAGATGTAATAAAGTTATTAACATATTGCCCGGATAGTCCGTCTTGCACTACTAAATTAATAATATGTGCAACACAACGAGTATGGAAAAAATCACCGTTTGCAATCGGAAGATATTTTAATTTTAATTTTTCAACCGCGGTTGTGTTGTTAGAGGCGTTATCAAATGCAATTGAAAAAAGTTTATTTTCTAATTTAAAAGTACTTATTACATTATCTAAAAAGTAAAACAAAAATTCTCCGGTGTGTGGATGTGGAAAAAGATCAAATGCAATCGTACGTTTCATCAATTGCCATGAATTGGGATCCACCCAATGAGCGGTGACGCAAAGGTACGATTCGGGTAAACCGTGTGGAGCCGACCAAACGTCACTAGTTAAGTTTACACCGGTATTTAAATTTTCAAATAATACAATTAAATCATTTTTTGCTTGTTTCCATAATTTTAAACAATAACGTCTAAGTGTAGTACGACTTACGTGAGTGTAACGAGGTTGAAGCGTCTCTCGAATTAAGTTGGTCAACCGAGGATTGTCGAAGTGACTAAAAGGCAAAGCTTCTTGAATCACGAACTTCGCCATTCGATCTCGAACCGTATTAACATCGTAATTAAAGATTCCACCGTCTCCACCCAATTGTGTTTGTTGCGAATCCGGATTACTTTTCAACGACTTACAAAACTTTTTGCTAATGTGTTTGTTTAAAGTCGTGTTAGAATCTTTAGCAAGCAAAGCTCCACAAAACTTACAACGAGCCTTTACAGTCCCGTCACTCAACTCAACCATATCCCAATTGCACCAAACATCCATGTTACGATTGTGTGCAAGAACACGAACGACGGTTGGAGCGTTGGACGAACCTTGACCAACGGAAGATTGTGAGTGATCCATATCAAGATTGAAGAGAGTGAAAGTGTAAAACGAGAGAGTGAACGTGTAAAACGAGAGTAAACGAGAGTATTTTTTGCGTTTTTTGCGTATATTTTGCGTTTGAGACTTGGGTACTAAACCATATCAACCCACACCTATTTATACTAACTTATAGGGCAAAAGTGACCAAAAAAACGGTCACAAATCGAAGGTAACGGCTATATAGCCGTTAAAAAAGGCCACTTTTTAAAAAAAAAAAAAAAAACGGTCGAAACCGGGTCCAACCCGGGTTCAACCGTTTCCTGGTCGGGTCGGGTTCGGGTCGGGTTCTAAGAAATTCTAGAAAATCATACCCGGTTCCAACCCTACGGGTTTTTTTCGGGTCCAACCCGGGTATGCATATACCGGGTTGTACCCGTACCCGGTTCCGGGTCAGGTCCACCGGGTCGGGTCCGAACCCGGTTTTTATGCCCAAGTCTACCCTACCCTACCCGGGTATACCAGGTAGGGTTTGACGATGGTGAACCCGACCCGGGTTCGTACACGGGTTCACCAATACCCGGGTACAAAAAAACCCGATTGGGCCCAACCCGGTTTGTATCCGGTTTCGGGTACGGTCCAATACCCGGTTTGTGCACCTCTACTTCAATGTAATCCTTTAAAAATACAGCATTTCAACTAAAACATGGTGGCTCGAGCGTATAAAAAAATAATAGTTTGTTTAAACAAGAGACTATGTGAAGAGTTTGAAGCCTTAATGCAATCTGAGTTTCAGATGAGTTCAATGGGAGAATTAACATTCTTTCTAGGATTACAAGTTCATCAGAAAACAGATGACATATTCATCAATCAAGAAAAGTATGTCCTTCAAACACTGAAGAAATACAACCTTGCAGACTCTTCCTCTTGCAAAACACCAGCATCTACTATAGACAAAATTGTACCAGATTCAACAGGGAAGTCTATTGATCAAAGATTATATAGATCTATGATAGGATCATTAATGTACTTAACTGCTAGTAGACCTGACATAATGTTTGCTGTGTGTGTGTGTGCTAGGTATCAAGCAGATCCAAAGGAGTCTCATTTGAATGCAGTAAAGAGAATCTTCAGATACCTCAAAGGGAAACCAGCACTTGGACTCTGGTATCCCAAAGAAGGAGATTTCAAACTTTACTCATATTCAGACAGTGACTACGGAGGATGCAACAACAACAGGAAATCAACAACTGGAGGATGTCAATTCATAGGACCAAGACTTGTGTCTTGCAGTGCAAAAAGCAGACAAATGTTTCAGTATCCACAGCTAAGGCTGAGTACATAGCTGCTTCAGCTGGTTGATCTTAGGTTCTATGGTTACAAAACCAACTACTTGATTATGGTTACAATTTTCTTCAAACTCCAATATATATAGATAACTCGGCTGCTATGTTCATAACTGCTAATCCAGTACAACATGGTAAAACTAAATGAAATCAGATACTATTTTCTGAGAGACTATTCAGAAAAGGGTCTAATCAAGTTGATCAAAGTGGACACAACAAATTAACTTGCTGATTTGTTCACTAAAACCTTTGATTCAGTTAGATTTAATTTCTTAATTGAGTCCTTAGTCATGCTCAACTTAGATTAGATTAACACAACAATAGAATTATTTGTCAAGTACTTGTAATCATATGAGAAAGGTACGCATTTTTCTTAAATGACTACATAAGGCAGTTGATATTCTAAGGATATGATAGTACACTATAACTTGACATTTACTCCTGATCTTCAATTACCAACTACCTATTGATCAGATGTGTTTGATGTGTGAATAGGTTCAGCTTGAGTGGAAACTAAACAAAGTCATGCACAACATAAAGTCAAGGTGACTAAGAGTGGACAACTCATTATGAAGAGTATTAAGTAAGTCTAATCCGGATGTCATTAGGTTAACACCCATGCACACTTACTATGTTGTAACACCCTATAACCTCTATCTTTGCGCATCATGACCCTCTGTTTTTTGTGTAAGCAAAGACCTGGGTCAACGGGCACCTCTGTTTACGTGAGTAAAGACCTGGTGACCGGATGCTGATCATCAAATGTTCCAAAAAGAAACTGCTCTAAAAGAATCCAATGTGCTTAATTTTCAAAGAGCATACAAATCAACTCAGCATTAATAAGATTTCAAAGAAATCTTAAGATAGAGCTTATAATCTACGGAACATAGTTTAAGTGTGATAAAGTGTTAACTTCACTAACATCTGAAGGACTAACTTACATGCCACTTCAATGATGAGTTCACCTTTGCTATCTTTAACTCTTACTAAAACATGATAATCAGCATGATAAAGTAAAATACACTCTTGACTGAATTCATGCGGATCCACATATTTGAAATCAGCACTAGATCAAGTATTCGATTATATAACACATAATATTCAGAAAAATGTCTAGATTATAGTATGATCCCTAGTATATCCTATGTCTGTCTGAAACAAGTTATAAACAACTTTTATTTTCTCTATGATTATTAATTAGACAAATTAATTTTTGTTCATACTATTCTCATAAATTTTTGATAAATACATAAGTTTATGATTAATCACAAATTTAGGGGGAGTAGTCAACGCATGAAACAGAGTTTGAAACTGAGTTTAACTAATTTCAACACAATGATATGAAGAAAATTGGACCTTGAGAACACTAACTTGGCTACAGGATATCTGAAGTGTTTACCTACTTTTCACAATTGCAATGAAGCAAAGTCATAAGGTCCAACAGCAAACAACCAATGGACTAACTATGTGTTAGTTCATACAGTTAAATTGAACTTTTCCTTCGGAAGATATGAAAATTAAAATTTTCCTTTGGAATATATGAAACTGAAGATTTCCTTTGGAAGATTAGTTAAATCAATTTTCTTTCGGAAGAAAATTATCTTCGGAAGAGTTTTTATTAAATTAACTTCGAAAGAAAGTTTTCAGCAAAATCAAGAAATTTAACTTCGGAAGAAAACGTTCAACAAAACCATCTTCAGAAGAAAGTTTTAACATTTAACATCACTTTTGAAAGATGTTTTCAAACAACATTTAAGGATAAATCACGATATCTGTCCTCCGTAGATGTTCTGCGGAAGATAGAATGAAACAGAGTAACATTGACTTCCGTAGATATTCTACGGAAGAAATAAAATGTCTGACTTGCGTAAATATTAATTGTAGACATTGATTAGTCTGATAACCTCGGAGGGGTAAAAAGGGTAGATGGGTCCCACATCATTAAGATAAGGTTAGACAGTCTAGAAAAGTATAAAAAGGGCTCCGTGACCGTTGGCCTTTCTATTCACTTTCAAAACACCTTTCGACCTAGAAATCCTTTGAGCCAAAAAAAAACCCCTTTTCATCTTCATTGACATCGATCGTTCCACTCAATCCATACGACATTCAAACCTTTCTGCCACCATGGCAAATAGATTTGTGAAGGTCCATAACATGTGTGTGTTCTTAAATCCGGAAGTGAAAGACGAGTGTAGAGTCATCATTCACTACCTAAGGAGAACACGACTCTTCTATGCACTAACTGCTGACCCACTGATCTATCTATCACACATGATAGATTTTTGGAACACTGCTGCAGTAGGAGAGGATGGCGAGCGAGCTGTAATCACTGCCATCGTAGGGAATCTTGCCTTGTGGATAGATGAAGAAATCATTCGAAGTGCACTAGAGCTCGGGGAAGAAGAAGATGGCCACCCGGATGTATTCGACCATGAATACATTCAGAGGGTATCAGGGCTAATGGGATATGATGGTGATTATCGAAACGGAGAGGTTAAAAAGGGAAGGTTGTGCAAGCCTTACCGCTTCCTGTGCCACACATATCTCAAATGCATATCCAACCGAAAGTCTGGGTTGGATAGATTCTCAAGACACATATCCTTGGCACTATAGGAATCTTTGAAGGAAGAAAATATAACTATGCCAAGTATATACTGAATTGCCTCTACGACCACGTGCGAGTGCAGAAACAGGACAAAATGTTAATGTTTCCAAGGTTCTTACAACTGATGATTAATCAACAATTGCCCGAGATCGAGAGAGAAGGAGATGTATGTGTACAGAGTCATCTGGGCAGATCATTACTAAACAAGCTAACTGGGCAGTACCAAGGAGGAGAGGTACATATGTTTGCCCATGAACTGAACCACAACTACCGAGCTCATCAGCAGAATCATTCACCCACACCCAACTGCAAACTCAAACAACTCCTGAACCACAATCACTACCTGTTCAACTGGATTCATCATCCAGTGAACATACCCAGCATGTTACACCTGTACAATCACTATCATTAGTTCACACTGATGCAACAGAACCCATCTCACTCACTCCCATTCAAACTCCCACTTATCCAATCCCAGCTGAACCAATTCCTTCACCTACACCAACTGAACCACTCACCTCACCTACATCCACTGAACCAATGCACCACTCAATATCATCAAAGGAAATCAGTATACATGCCCTATCACTGAATGGGGTTATGTTGAAAAAACCAAGGAGTTTGTGCTACAAAGAAATAATCCACAGAAGAAGGGCTCAAGTATCAGATTATTTGATCCTGTGGAAATCAAACTTTTGCACTCAAGCTACACCTCATACTTACATGACAAATATTTTCCAAGGTTGCATGACCAAACTGCTCAAAATGACTTGTGCTTATATGTACACATTATTCAAGTCATTAACAAGCTGCATGCCAAGGCACATATGAGGTGAAAATTTGAGGCTGGCCAGTTAATAGGATCAAAAATAAAGCCTATCACTGAACTAAGAATTTTAGAACAGGATGAATGGGAAGTGGTATCTAATAATAGTGTTGTTGCAACACTTACCACTGAAGAGGATATCCTGGGCCTGAAATATAAAACATTAAAGAGGATGAGCAGAAGGCAGATTAAATACAAGTATGAAGATCAGAAGACTGCTGTAGAATAATTTAACAAAAGGATTTTGGCTAGAGTTCAAGAGCTGAAAGAATTAAACCAATGATTACTAGAGTCTAAACCTAAAGGGGGTATTGTTAGGGATAGAACTCTTGTATAGGTTTAGATGATAGAACGTTCTTGTAATCATTCTTGTAATTATGATTTTGATAATATAATATGAATGATTTTGATAATATGTGTTCATGAAGTAAATAATATTACATCTCATTATATATGTTATAAATATATGATATAATGTATTTCATAATGTATGTGTGAAATGTGCAGTAAACATCAGACTGTGTCAAATTGAGAAATTGACATACGTATTGGAACAACTGCGGATGAACAAATTACTCTTCCGTAGATGTTCTCAGGAAGTATACATCCGTAGATCCTCTACGGAAGAACAACTTCAGCTGAACAAGTGAACAACAAAGTGAAGCTACTGGAGGACTTGCCACTAAAGAACAAGTCCAAAAACTCTTGCGGAAGCACAATCAAAGAAGAACAAGCAATGAAGATCAAGTGTTGCTGCGGAAGACTAAGTTCCTGCGGAAGAAGAAATTTCTACGGAAGACTGTTTAATACTTGTATGATTTCAGATCATCAAACAGTCAACATAAAGTCAACAAGTCAACGTGGCAGAACAACATCATTAATGACGACGGAAGACACTTAATTCAAGCAAATATTCCACGTCACATCAACAACATTATCTGTATTTATTTCATTGTAAATCTCGAACTCCTATGCCGATAAATGTCGCGAGGATTCGGATAACTATAGTTAGCTTAATTATAGCAACAAAATAGCAATAAGATTAGCAATGAATTAGGAACAGAATAGGATCTCTATATATTACGAGATCAAGAACATATGAAAACAATGGATCAAGATAATCAGTATAATCAGTGAATTAGAATCAACAATTACATCAATATATCAATAGCAACAGAAAGCATTACGATCAACGTTCTTGAGCAATCGTGGTTTGATTATTCATATTATTTAATTGCACTTTATACTGTTTGATTGATTTCTAGATAGATAATTGATTAAACAGCAAGTGTTGATAATTCCGCGATCAATACATGCTAAAATCAAATCTGATAATTCCTGAATGATCCTAGGATTCACAGGTTGTATCAGAGCTTGGTGCTTATTGATCCAGATCAATTGATCTATCAGCTTTGATTTGTTTAATCGATTTTTGTTCAAAACAAAATTGTTACTTTTTAAAAATTAATTAACATGAGTAATTCCGTTGTTGGTGCTTATCAACCTCCTAAACTGGAAAACAAATCTGATTTTAAAACTTGGAAAATCAAATTCAGGAATCATGTTAATTATACAGATTCTGATCTATGGGCTTCGATTACCGAACCTTATATTCCACCTGCCTTAGGAGCGGATTATAAGGATAATAATCAACCCATCAGTCTAAAGAATCTGTCACCTGATGATGTTAAGAAAGTCAAGATTGATATTAAAGCCTATAGTATGCTTACTATGGCTTTGCCTGATGAACTCTTGATCAGGTGTGAATCATATAAAATAGCTAACTCGTTATGGAAAATCCTGCACACTTTGTGTGAAGGAAGTGACGAGATTAGAAGCATCAAAAAGGATACTCTCCGTGAACAATATGAAACATTCCATCATATTCCAGGTGAGTTAGTTCCTCAAAAATTGCATAGATTCATGCAACTTGTTACAGAGATGAACATCCTTAAGCTTGTGTACAGCAATGAAGAGCTGAACAAAAAAAATGCTTCATTCATTGCCTGAAAACTGGACACAGACTGTGTCTATGTTCAAAAATACTATTGAATTAAAAGAAATAGGATTAGACACTCTAGTGGCAAAGGTAAAAGCTTTGGAGATGAAAAGACAAGAAACAAGAGTGTGAAAGCACCTATAGCACCTTATCAATTCAAAGAATTGAAAAGCGCTGGAAGTGCATTCATCTCCAATGAAGCTGAAGACCACTCATGTGATGAGAGTGAACAAGAAAAGGAGACAAGTTTTTATGCTGCAAAGTCTTCAAATCCAAGTACTCAAAGCAATCAGCACAGAAAGATCAAAGTAAAAGCTGATGAATCCAAAACCAAAAAGAACAACAAACAAACAAAACTAATTACTGTGGTTCTGGAGTCTGAAGAACAAAAAGCTGCCTTTGCAGCCTTCAGTTCAAGCTTTCAGGCTTATCTAGGAAGTACTTTGACTCCTGCTCACTTTTGTCAACAAGATCTAGAAGAACTTCATCCTGATGAGGTAGAAGAGATGGATCTACAATGGAAAATGGCAATGATAGCCTACAGAGCCAAGATGTACATGAAAAAAGAACAAAGGACTATCGTGGGAGGAAGATCAACAAAAATCGGTGTAGACAAGTCCAAAGTAAGATGCTTTAAATAGAACTTATATGGACACTTTTCGAGGGAGTGCAACAGCAATCAACAGCAGTTAACTGACTCAAGACAACCTAGTCAAAGGAACTTTACACAACCTCAATTAGCCAATACATCCCCACCAACAACAAACAACACAACAGGTATCACTAATGCTAAAGAAACTGGTCTAATTATTTTGCAGGATGGTACTTGTGAATGGAGCATGTATGAGAAGGAAGTACTTGCCGAGAATCAAGCTTTAATGGCCAACATGGAAAACAAAGTTCCTCCAATGGCCTCTGAGGTAATAGAAAGGTTGTGTTCTCCCACTTGCATAGATGAAGTAGAAAGATATAGAACACATGCTCAACAATTGGCTGATAAAGTAAAAGAAACTCTGCTTTTAAATGAATCTCATGTTAGAGAACACAAACTTTATCAAGTCAAAATTAATTCTTTACAAAAAGATTTAGATAAACTTGTATCTGAAAACTACAATCTAAAAGCACAAGTTGAGCATCTTACTATATCTTTAACAAAGTCTATGTCAGATCATGCATCTACTAAGGTGAAATTGCAGAAATTCTAACTGTCATCACAACAGTATGAGAAATTATTAAACTCTCATATTGAGTCCTAAAACAAATCAGGGTTGGGATTTCATACAGTCCCACCACCAGTAAATGATAACTATACTTCTTTGCCCGAGTCCATGACCAACAGTTTATCTAATCACTTTGTGTCTAGTAACATGTGTGAGTCAACAGATAAAAATAATAATAATGTAACTAATGACACTGAATTATATGAATCTGATTCATTAGAATCAGAACATACAAAACAAAGTAAATCAGAATTTGATTATGATAACTGTGATGACTTGGATGATAATGATAAGTTTGATGATGCTGATTTGGGTAAGGGTAAAACTGTTATAACTGAATACTCAACCCCAAAGGTACTGAATGAACTTAAACTACCCTATACACCAAAACAAAGAAACCTGCTGAAGACAATCCACACAAGGATTGAGCAACTAAATGAAGGCATACACACACTCAATAAACAAAACAAGGAAAAGCCAGCAAATAGAGCCTCAGAAGATAAGTCCGTCACTTCAGCGGATCATCTGCGGAAGAAGTCTATGAGATCCACAGAAGTCATACGGAATAAGCAAGAAACTCCTCAATCATCATCAAGCAAAGACGAATTTCAGAAGAAGTACTTGCAGGCTAAACAAGAACCCTTTGACATCATGTCAGGTAGAGGTAAGAAATCATCAGCAGCAAAGTTGGACAAAGAGCTGAAGAACCATAAGGTTTCAACAAAGAAAAAGTCTAAGGCTGCATCAGACAGTGATGCTGAAGAAAAGTACTGTAAATGGTATGACATGCACAATCACAGTACATAAGAGTGCTTCTTCAGCAGCTATTGCTCAATATGTAATATGAACAATCACATGGCTTCAGATTGTTACTTTAACAAATATTGTGCAATATGCAAAAAAAACAATCACTCCACTCAGGAATGCTTCTTCAACAAAAAGAACAAAACAAAGATCCTCAAGAAGAAGTATGCAGAGTCCAATGAGTCAGAGTCAAAATCTTCTGAGGATGATAATCCTATAGGTGCCAAACAAAAGAAACAACAACAAAAACAGAAAATTACTAAGACAAAGAAAAAAGTTGCTGAAGTGCAATTAAAAATTAAGAAGGAAACACAACAAGTGCAAAGGAATGCACCACACAAAAAGGTAGCTCTTGAAGAAGATGATGACTTCTTTGATGATTTTGACAAAGGCAATAATGTGCCTCAGTCCAAATCAAAGGATGTAGAAACATTTTCTGGGCAATTCTCAAGATCAAAGAAGAAGTCTCAAACAAAAGGAATGACTAACCAAGTCAATATGAATCAAGATGCAAACGCCTCAAAAATATCATCAAACACATCCTCACCCACAACAAAACATAATGAATTAAATAACATCAAAACTAATTTAGAAACTTCAGGCTCATCCATGAGAAAGTTACTATATTAGATAACATTGGCAAGCCCGAGACCATCAAGGCTTGGGCTCCTAAGCCTAATTAAGTTTCTTAAGTTTTGAAGGAACATCCAAGGAGGGCTGACAACAAGTGGTATGTTGACAGTGGCTGTTCCAGACACATGACAGGAAACTGTACCCTCCTGCAGGACTTCAAACATAAAAATGCTTCATATGTAGCATTTGGTGGAGATAAAAAGGGAGGTAAAATCACTGGTGAAAGAATGATAACAAATGGAGTTTTAAAGTTTGAGAAAGTTAATTTTTATGAAAACTTACAGTTTAATCTACTAAGTGTATCTTAAATCTGTGACCAACACTATACTGCTTTCTTTGATAACTCTGATTGCTACATTCTTAAGCCTGGTTTCAAAATTCCAGAAGACTGCATCCTTCTTAAAGCACCAAGAAAAGGTAACACCTATGTGTTGGACATGAACAACACAGCACTAACAAGCAAAGAAACATGTCTGATTTCTAAATCATCAGAAGATGAAGCACAACTGTGGCACAGAAGGATGGCTCATTCCAACATGAAGAACATGAATAAATTGATGAAAAATAACTTAGTCATTGGTGTTCCAAAGAAAGAATTTTACTGTACTAATCACTTTTTATCATGCTATAAAGGAAAACAACATAAAGTCTTACATAAGTTAAAAACAATTAACACAAACACAACACCACTCAAGTTACTACACATGGACCTCTTTGGTCCAACCAGTGTGTTAAGCATTGGTAAAAGGCAATACTGTTTGGTGATTGTTGATGATTTCACTAGATTTACTTGGGTATTTTTCTTAAAGCATAAAAGTGAAACATCAGAAATTTTAATGAAGTTCATCACTAAGATAGAAAATCAACTTGATCTAAGAATCAAGATACTGAGAAGTGATAATGGAACTGAATTTGTTAACTATATTTTAGATACCTTTTGCAGAGACAAAGGCATAGCCAGACAATTCAGTGCACCAAGAACTCCACAACAGAATGGAGTTGCTGAAAGGAGAAACAAAACTCTAATTGAAGCATCAAGAACAATGCTAGCTGACTCACAGCTGCCAATAACATTTTGGGCAGAAGCTGTGAACACAGCCTGCACTGTTCAAAATAGAACTTTGATTGTCAAAGAACATAATAAAACACCCTATGAACTTCTGTTTAAAAGAAAACCTTTTATAGGATATCTTAAAGCATTTGGGTGTCATGTATCTGTATTAAACACAAAAGAACAGTTAGGAAAATTTGCTGAAAAAGCATATGATGGTTTCTTTGTTGGTTATTCATCAACATCTAAATCATATAGAGTATACATTCCACATGATAACATAGTGGAAGAAACTCCTAATGTATCCTTTGATGAATCCTTATTTTCACAGTCTGTGAAAGGATCATCTTGGTTGTTTGATATAGATGCCTAAACTAACTCATTTAACTCTGGTTATCTTAATGTGACAGGTGCTGCGGATACATGTTACCCCTATGTTCCTCCAAATATGGGTGTACCATTGATAGCTGATCCACCCAGAGTCATTCCTCCAGAGAACCAAAGTGACAATGATCCTGGTACATCAGCTCAAACAAGTAAAGATGGTTCTGATGATCTTACTCCATTCACATCAGCAGAAGTACCATCTGCGAAAAATGATGGACTGAAATCCCCCAAGGACCAAATCACATCAAAAAACCACCTCACACCATTGCCACATACAGACATATCTTCTACAGAGAATACAGCTGATCATTTCTTTGCTACGGAAGGCATATCCACAACCCCGGAAGGCATAACTATTCCCGCGGAAACTCATTCAGCTGCACCAGAAAATGAGATGGACTATTTTGTTGACTCTCCATCACAACTGACCCCATCACCAACAAACAACATCACAAACCTGGATTCATCCATCTAAGTTCATGATGTACCAACAGTTAGAACACATAAGTATCACCTAATTTATAACATGATAGGTGACCTCAACAGGAGAACTACAAGAAAACAAGGGGAGCAGCAAACATCTGTTTGTTCTCCTGCTTTCTTTCACAAGTAGTTCCACCTAACATAACAGAAGCCTTGAAAGATAACAGCTGGATTGAAGCAATGCAAGAAGAACTTCGGCAATTCAGAAAACAGAAAGTGTGGATCTAGTTGATCTCCTCGAAGTCCAATATCCAATTGGCACTAGATGGCTATTCAAAAATAAACTAGATGACAGAGGAATAATAGTTAGAAACAAAGCAAGGCTAATTGCACAAGGATACACTTAAGAAGAAGGTATAGACTATGATGAAGTCTTTATACCAGTTGCAAGGATTGAGGCAACAACAACAGGAAATCAATAACTGGAGGATGTCAATTCATAGGACCAAGACTTGTGTCTTGGCAGTGCAAAAAGCAGACAAATGTTTCAGTATCCATAACTGAGGCTGAGTACATAGCTGCTTCAGCTGGTTGCTCTCAGGTTCCATGGTTACAAAACCAACCACTTGATTATGGTTACAATTTTCTTCAAACTCCAATATATATAGATAACTCGGCTGCTATGTTCATAACTGCTAATCCAGTATAAGATAGTAAAACTAAACACATTAAAATCAGATACCATTTTCTGAGAGACTATTTAGAAAAGGGTCTAATCAAGTTGATCAAAATGGACACAACAAATCAACTTGCTGATTTGTTCAGTAAAGCCTTTGATTCAGTTAGATTTAATTTCTTAATTGAGTCCTCAGGCATGCTCAACTTAGATTAGATTACAACAACAACAGAATTATTTGTCAAGTACTTGTAATCATATGAGTAAGGTACACATTTTTCTTAAATAACTACATAAGGCAGTTGATATTCTAAGGATATGATAGTACACTATAACTTGACATTTAATCCTGATCTTCAATTACCAACTACCTACTGATCAGATGTGTTTGATGTGTGACTGGGATCAGCTTGAGTGGAAACTAAACAAAGTCATGCACAACATAAAGTCAAGGTGACTAAGAGTGGACAACTCATTATGAGGAGTATTCAATGATGAATTCACCTTTGCCATCTTTAACTCTTACCAAAACATGATAATCAGCATGATAAAGTAAAATACACTTTTGACTGAATTCATGCGAATCCACATATTTGAAATCAGCACTAGATCAAGTATTCGATTATACAACACATAATATTCAGGAAAATATCTAGATTATAGTATGATCCCTAGTATATCCTATATCTGTCTGAAACAAGTTATAAATAACTTTTATTTTCTCTATGATTATTAGTTAGACAAATTAATTTTTGTTCATACTATTCTCATAAATTTTTGATAAATACATAAGTCTATGATTAATCACAAATTTAGGGGGAGTAGTCAACGCATGCAGGTAAACACTTCAGATATCCTATAGCCAAGTTAGTGTCCAACATCAAACAACAAATAGACTAACTATGTGTTAGTTCATACAGTTAAATTGAACTTTTCATTCGGAAGATATGAAAATTAAAATTTTCCTTCGGAAGATATGAAACTGAAGTTTTCATTCGGAAGATTAGTTAAATCAATTTTCTTTCGGAAGAAAATTACCTTCGGAAGAGTCTTTATTAAATTAACTTCGGAAGAAAGTTTTCAGCAAAATCAAGAAATTTAACTTCGGAAGAAAACGTTCAACAAAACCATCTTCAGAAGAAAAGTTTTAACATTTAACATCACTTTTGAAAGATGTTTTCAAACAACATTTAAGGATAAATCAAGATATCTGTCCTCCGTAGATGTTCTGCGGAAGACAGAATGAAACAGAGGAACATTGACTTCCGTAGATATTCTACGGAAGAAATAAAATGTCTGACTTGCGTAAATATTAATTGTAGACATTGATTAGTCTGATAACCTCGGAGGGGTAAAAAGGGTATATGGGTCCGACATCATTAAGATAAGGTTAGACAGTCTGGAAAAGTATAAAAAGGGCTCCGTGACCGTTGGCCTTTCTATTCACTTTCAAAACACCTTTCGACCTAGAAATCCTTTGAGCCAAAAAAAACCCCCTTTTCATCTTCATTGACATCGATCGTTCCACTCAATCCATACGACATTCAAACCTTTCTGCCACCATGGCAAATAGATTTGTGAAGGACCATAACATGTGTGCGTTCTTAAATCCGAACATGGAAGACGAGTGTAGAGTCATCATTCACTACCTAAGGAGAACACGACTCTTCTATGCACTAACTGCTGACCCACTGATCTATCTATCACACATGATAGATTTTTAGAACACTGCTGCAGTAGGAGAGGATGGCGAGCGAGCTGTAATCACTGCCACCGTAGGAAATCTTCCCTTGTGGATAGATGAAGAAATCATTCTAAGTGCACTAGAGCTCGGGGAAGAAGAAGATGGCCACCCGGATGTATTCGACCATGAATACAACCAGAGGGTATTTGGGCTAATGGGATATGATGGTGATTATCAAAACTGAGAGATTAAAAAGGGAAGGTTGTGCAAGCCTTACCGCTTCCTGTGCCACACATATCTCAAGTGCATATCCAACCGAAAGTCTGGGTTGGATAGATTCTCAAGACACATATCCTCTGGCATTATAGGAATCTTTGAAGGAAGAAAATATAACTATGCCAAGTATATATTGAACTGCCTCTGCGACCACGTGCGAGTGTAGAAACAGGACAAAATGTTCATGTTTCCAAGGTTCTTACAACTGATGATTAATCAACAATTGCCCGAGATCGAGAGAGAAGGAGATGTATGTGTACAGAGTCATCTGGGCAGATCATTACTAAACAAGCTAACTGGGCAGTACCAAGGAGGAGAGGTACATATGTTTGCCCATGTCCTGGATGAGTCTGAGGAGATCCTAAAGCAGCTATTGTGGGTTGAAGAACCACAACTACCAAGCTCATCAGCAGAATCATCCACCCACTCCCAACTGCAAACTCAAACAGCTCCTGAACCACAATCACCACCTGTTCAATTGGATTCATCATCCAGTGAACATACCCAGCCTGTTACACCTGCATAATCACTATCATCAGTTCACACTGATGCAACAGAACCCATCTCACTCACTCCCATTCAAACTCCCACTTATCCAATCCCAGCTGAACCAATTCCTTCACCTACGCCAACTGAACCACTCACCTCACCTACATCCACTGAACCAATCCTCTCTCCCACTCCTACTAAGCCGTTTGATAGTCCAACTTCCACCGAGGAACTCAACCTTGATGAGGATGTTGAAGAAACAGTTTTTGATGGAGACACAGAAGAGGTTTGTATGGAAGTAGAGAAGAAAAAGGAGAATGAGGAGGTAATTCAAGAGTTTGTGGAAGTTGAAGCTTATCATGAAGATGACCTGAAGGACGAGGAAATAAATGTAAGTAAGAGTTAATTGGTAGCAAAGTATAACAACCTCGTCTTGAAGGGAAACAAGAAGCTGGAAAAGTTGAGAAGGTTGAAGAAGGAGCTGATTGAGAAAGATGAACTCATAGCTGAGAAAGATAAGGCAATCACTCAACTGGAAGGTCGACTCAAGAGGATGAGAGAAGATGTTGAGATTGATAACGAGGTGATTGATGCCCTTAATGATCTAGTTGATGAACAAGCTGAACAGCTGAGAGAAAAGGATGCTGAGATTGATACATTAAAGAAAAAGTTTGCTGAAGCTAAAGTGAGCAAAAGTGACTCACCCATGATCACTTACAGCAGGAAGAGGAAGTTCCTGGAGAAACCAACAGATGCTGCTGGTGAATCTCCAAAAAGATTAAAAATAGATTCACCATAGTAGACAGTCCCAGAGGATCAAGACAAGGTGGATAGCGATGCAGAGTGGGAAGAGCTGACTAGAGAAGAGTCTGTTGAGCTTAATAAGGTAGAGCCTCCTAAAGCTGATGAAGAAGCAAAAGATGTTGAGCTTTTAACAACTAAAGACATACTGGAAGAAAGACCTCAATTTGCCATGTTCATGGACCTAATTAACAATGGCTTTCCCTATGACATGGTAGAAAGAATGAACATGTCTGAGTTGATACAGACTGTAAAAGAATTTGATGTTGTGCGGATGATGATCCCAGACTACACATATGAAACATTTTCAAAATATAAAGCAATTGAGAAGACAAGAAAGGAGTTAGGGCATTGTGATACACAGAAGCTAACCAGATATAATATGACTTGTTGGTTACAAAGCCACAACTACCAGCAACATGAACTTAAAGGGAGAACAATAGTTGAGCTCAGATCTATGATGGATCATGTTATAAAGGTGGAGTTGAGCACAGGAGTGAGATTTAGAACAGGAGCTCCAAACCCAGCATATCAACAAGGCAAACAATCACATGCTGAACCTACTGTGGTTGAAAGCAAAGACATGCACAAGGGGAAAGAAAAACTGATCAGAGAGCAAAGGGATTCGATTCCCAACAAGATCTGGCCTCTAGGTACTGCAGTTAGAGAGATCACTGAGCAGAAAGTTACCTTGATTCAATTCTTTGACCTAATCACAACTCCAGAAGAAGTAGAAGAGAACAACATAATTGCATGGAAATTTGATTCGGAATGGGATTGTGTCATGCTTAAGAGAGCATCTGGAATGATACAATACTTCCTATGGGTGGAGAACCTACTTACTCTTCCAGATGCTGATCTAAACACTTTGCAAAACATCCCAATAACAAACTACCCAATCAGTCCAAGAGGTAGAGACTTCTCTGGACTTGTGGCTAAGCTTCGTCACAGGTTCAAAGGAGATATGCTAAGAGAAGCAAAACAAGTGGATGCTGAGCACAAAAGAAGAAGTCAGAGAAGGTCACATACCAGTTCTCACCTTGTGGATGCTGAATTTAAACAAAGAACTGGATATGTTGACTTGGCCAATGCACCACTCAAGATCATCAAAGGAAATCAGTATACATGCCCTATCACTGAATGGGGTTATGTTGAAAAAACCAAGGAGTTGGTGCTATAAAGAAATAATCCGCAGAAGAAGGGCTCAAGTATCAGATTATTTGATCCTGTGGAAATCAAATTTTTGCACCCAAGCTACACCTCATACTTACATGACAAATATTTTCCAAGGTTGCATGACCAAACTGCTCAAAATGACTTGTGCTTATATGTACACATTATTCAAGTCATTGACAAGCTGCATGCCAAGGCACATATAAGGAGAAAATTTGAGGCTGGCCAGTTAATAGGATCAGAAATAAAGCCTATCACTGAACTGAGAATTTCAGAACAGGATGAATTGGAAGTGGTATCTAATAATAGTGTTATTGCAACACTTACCACTGAAGAGGATATCCTAGGCCTGAAATATAAAACATTAAAGAGGATGAGCAGAAGGCAGATCAAATACAAGTATGAAGATCAGAAGACTGCTGTAGAATACTATAACAAAAGGATTTTGGCTAGATTTCAAGAGCTGAAAGAATTAAACCAATGATTACTAGAGTCTAAACCTAAAGGGGGGCATTGTTAGGGATAGAACTCTTGATAGGTTTAGATGATAGAACATTCTTGTAATCATTCTTGTAATTATGATTTTGATAATATAATATGAATGATTTTGATAATATGTGTTCATGAAGTAAATAATATTACATCTAATTATATATGTTATAAATATATGATATAATGAATTTCATAATGTATGTGTGAAATGTGCAGTAAACATCAGACTGTGTCAAATTAAGAAATTGACATAAGTATTGGAACAACTGCGGATGAACAAATTACTCTTTCGTAGATGTTCTCAGGAAGTATACATCCGTAGATCCTCTACGGAAGAACAACTTCAGCTGAACAAGTGAACAACAAAGTGAAGCTACTGGAGGACTTGCCACTGAAGAACAAGTCCAAGAACTTCTGCGGAAGCACAATCAAAGAAGAAAAAGCAATGAAGATCAAGTGTTGCTGCGGAAGACTAAGTTCCTGCGGAAGAAGAAATTTCTACGGAAGATTGTTTAATACTTGTATGATTTCAGATCATCAAACAGTCAACATAAAGTCAACAAGTTAACGTGGCAGAACAACATCATTAATGACGATTGAAGACATTTAATTCAAGCAAATATTCCACGTCACATCAACAACATTATTTGTATTTATTTCATTGTAAATCTCGAACTCCTATGCCGATAAATGTGGCGAGGATTCGGATAACTATAGTTAGCTTAATTATTGCAACAATATAGCAATAAGATTAGCAATGAATTAGGAACAGAATAGGATCTCTATATATTACGAGATCAAGAACATATGAAAACAACGGATCAAGATAATCAGTATAATCAGTGAAGGAGAAACAGCAACAATTACATCAATATAGCAATAGCAACAGAAAGCATTACGATCAACGTTCTTGAGCAATCGTGGTTTGATTATTCATATTATTTAATTGCTCTTTATACTGTTTGATTGATTTCTAGATAGATAATTGATTAAACAGCAAGTGTTGATAATTCCGTGATCAATACATGTTAAAATCAAATCTGTTAATTCCTGTACGATCCTAGGATTCACAATAACAATTTTAATAACTTAGTATTGGATGTTATTAATGCTCATAAGGTATATAAACAAACTTGTTAAACTTATATGTTAGGTTCTTTAAAAGATATTAACTTGAAATAAGAAATAGAGTAAATTACACTTTCCGTCCTTTAGCTTAATAGCAAATTTCAGTTTTCATCCTTAAACTAATGAACTTACAGTAAACGTCCTTTATGATTAAGTTTTGTAACAGTTTACGTCCTTTCCTCTAACGGGCGTTAATTTTATCCGTTAAGTCCGGTCACATGCCTTGCTCCGCCACCATAGGACCACCACCAAACCCACCTCTGTCACCACCAAAACCACCTATGTCATCATAAAACCACCATCAAAACCACCTCTGCCACTATAAAACTACCATCACCTCTGCCACCATAGTAACACCAACAAAACCACCTCTACCACCATAAACCTACCACCAAAACCACCTCTCCCACCAAGAACCACCACTGCTACCAACATAAAACTACTAAATACAATGATTCAACTACCTACCATCGTCTTTTTCATCCCGGCGGCAAACACCCTACAACCACCATAGATCTGCAACTCTTGCGATGCGATGTTTTTTGTAGATCTACAACTTCATCGTGGACTTCCTTTACCAAAACCTCCATATTCTTTCTGATTCGCCATGGCGGAGTGGTGGTGGCGAGTGGTGGTGACTGATAACGGTGGAGGACGAAGGTGATTTGTGGTGGTGGTCCGATGATGGAGGTGGCGAGCGGCGGTGGTTGTTGGAGGTTTTTTGTGTCTAGAGAGAGAGAGAGAGAGAGAGAGAGAGAGAGAGTAGAGAGAGAAAGTAAAGAGAGAATGTGTGTGTGTGTGTGTGACTGTGTTTGAGGGAGGGTGGGTGGGGTGAGGTGGGGTGGGTTGGGGTTATATATTATCTAATATTTTGTTTTAAATAATAATGATAAAAAGATCAAACTACCCTCGTGTGCAAGGCATGTGACCTGATTTAACGGACAAAATTAACGTCCGTTAGCGGAAAGGACGTAAACTGTTACAAAATTTAATCATTAAGGACGTTTACTATAATTTCTTTAGTTTAAGAACGAAACCTGAACTTTACTATAAAATTAAAGGACGAAAAATGCAACTTACTCTAAGAAATATTAATCAGTTTGTATAAGAACCTCATTTGTTTACTACACCTACGTCCTTCAGAATGATTGAACCAACCCTGGTGTTAATATATAAACTACTCTGATAGTCGGATACTCTTATTTATTGGCAAAATTTCACCTTTTCGTCTATAACTTTAAAATTTACGGTTCTGGTATGTAACTTTAGTCTCAATTGTTTGGACAATCATCACACATATATAATTTTTGAATAACATTAGCATCCTAACGAATTCAACGTGGATATACATATTCAAGATGCATCTACTTTTTTAGAAAGGAACATACTTATCAAATCAACCATATTCGTTGTGAAAATTACATAGATAGTCTCTGTGGTTTAATCAAATTACATGTTTGGTCCTCAAATTTTAAAAACTACAAAGTTAGTCTAAACTTTTATGTATTTATTGCATAATTGATCCCTGACAAAAAATGTATTCAATTTTTATGGATTTTTATAAAATTTAAACTAATAAATTTAATTTTAGGGATCAAATTACAACATCCACGTAAAAATTTAGACTAACTTTGCAATTATTAAAGACTAGGGACAAAACTTGCAATGATTATACAAAGTTTGAATTAACTTTACAATTTTCAAAGTCTGGGAACCAAATGTGCAATCTAATCAAACCACATGAACCATTTATGCAATTTTCTCCAAATTTGTTTTAAGAATTCTTAATCAAATTATAATTTTGATTGAATAAACTTGAAAACCCCACTGAGGCCTGAACATGGTAAATACAATGGTCATTTGACTTGAAAATGTTCTCTTTTACTGCTTACATTAGCTATTATTTATCTCAAAAACTCAAATGGGATGATTCAATTCTAATGTTGATATGACTGATTAGTTCCAACCTGCACAATCAATCAAACAAAAACTATATAAAACCTAACACAGAAATGGGATTTTCCAATTCAAAATACAAATGCAAAATATCATTTTCGAGAAAACACTAACCAATCACACACGCTATCACCGAAACTGTTCAAGAACTTTCAGAAGACTGTAGGTTTCAGCATCCGGCCTAGATCCGCCAAGAATCATTCGTCTCAAAAGATTTGAATCATATACTTTCGCCTTCACATAACCCTTAATCAAAGCATTATAAACAAAACCATATCTAGCATACTTTGCTTTCTGCAGTTCATCAAACAGCTTCTCTGCATTCTCTACATCACCATTTTCTGCAAAAAGATCGACTAATAAAAACGTCGTTTCCAGCCAAGGGGTTGACTTTTTCACACTCGTGCTCGTTGTTAAATCCATACCCATGTCTAATGTCTTTAAAGTTTCTGTTTTTAGCCCTGATTTCAAGCAACCAACAGCAAGATGTCTAAAAGTTATAGAATTTGCTTTGCATCCATGTTTCTCCATTTCTCTATACAACGCAGTTGCTTTGCTGATAAACCCATGTCTACAATAAACAGATATCAACGAATTGAACTGTTCGGTTGACTTTGACTTTAATTCTTCCTTTGACTTCAACTCGGACCAAAGATCTTCAGCTCGAGTTACATCTCCAATCTTGCCAAAAGCTTCAATTACAAGAACAGAGCTTTTAGATTTAACATGGGGTTGTTCTTGCACGATTCTCCAAACTCGTTCTAGATCCTTTGGTTTCCTTAGATACCCGTATAATATAATGAGAATATCTAGCGTTGACCAGTTCTTCCCAGTCATTGACTTCTCGATAGCTTCGACATAAGTCTCACACGCAGTGTATAGCCTAGCTACAGCATGTGCAGTGGCGAGTATGCAATAAGTTATCTCATTTGGGTCTACATTTGCACGCTTCATGTCACTAAAAACTTTGAGCAGCCCTCCAATGTTGTGTTGGTTAGCTTCCATTTTCAAAAGAATGTTGTAAGTAGAGACGTGTGGGGCCACCTTATCAGCTCTCATTTGAGTGAGGATTTTAGGGATGAATTTCCTTCGGGTTGGGGACGAGTGGAGGATTATTAAGCGGTTAAAAACCATGTACGAGATGGAGTAATCAAGTTCCCTCATTTTTCTCATGTAAGCTATTGATAATCTTATCTTGCCTTTGTCTAAACACGCGATTACAAGATTGTTGTAGAGTAATTCATCTTGGAATTCTGAAGGGATATGAGAAAAGAGTTTTTCACCTTGTGAAATCCCATGAAGTTTAGCAGTGAATTCCAATAGAAATGAGTAATCAAGTTGCTTTGGCATGTAAGGCCTTTCCCTAATCACCCATTCCATCACCTGCAAATTATCACACGATTGAATTATAGTGGTGATCAGTCGTATACTCGTATATGTTTGAATTATCACATTACCCTACAACATGCTTATATTAATTCGTTAAAAAAGAGATGGAAAACAAGTAAAAGATTCGGGCTTGTTGTATCAGACATTTACACACACACTTTATGGGCATTTACCTCAAGTGCACGCTTATTGAGCTTACGCTTGCGTAAACGATTGATGGTGTGAAAGATATCGCCTCTGTCGATTGGAAATCCATCGCCCATCCAACTCTGGAACGCAAAGCCAACAGGAACTCCTCTAGCTAGCTTCTCTATCCGTCCACATAAGCTTTTGCGTTCTTCTTCACTCTCTTTGGTAGATTCGAAACTACCAGTTGCTTGAGTACAGAATTTAAGAGCTCTGGAGATGAGGAGGTATTGGGTGGAACATGAAATGGAAGGTGTTTGACGTAATGCCTTAAAAAACCGGCGTTCAAACAGGGGGATAACTGCTTGCATGCCTGGTGGAAACACGAAAGAAAAAATGAAAAATAAAACGTTACTCTTTCAGTTTTTCTGTCCTCTGTACCATAATATATCGGTAATAGATATTGAAATTACACAGATGCATGAATACTTCAAAACTACATTATGCAATTAAGTTGATTAAATTTGAATATTTGTGAATCTGCAAATTGTAACCATGAAGGGTTAAAACCATAAAAATTTATATGAATTCATAAGTGTTTTGATATGTTCAAATTTGAAATCATTTACATTTTAACAACTCTAGTAAAACTTGCATTAAAAGGTAAACTTAACCTTTTTTTCTCTCATTTAAATCTTCATTTAGGATAAATATTCACGGTCCAATATTGACAGATTTTAGGCAAAACTCTAGGCCAAACTATTAGTAACGACGTTTTATTGTTGTAAAGCGAAACCAAACCGTTAGATTTTGAAAACGAACAAACCAAATTGTTACTTACAATATGAATTTATTGGGCCTTTATAAAACATACATAAAAATATATTAAAAAACTTGTGTCATAAAACATGCTACCGAAAACTGCTGGTGCAGTTTGTAAGCTATCCGAAGAATTTAGTAAGCGGCCCATAAACAGTGTAACATACATGATTGACTAAAAACTAGCCAGATTCCAATATCTTCATGGCTAACTTTATCAAACAGAACAATAACAACAAACAAACAAACATATCCATTATATCCCACGCATAGTATAAACTATTTGTAAGGTCTAGGAGGGGTAGGGTGGTGGCAAGTCTTTCCTCTGCCCTGAGAGATAGAAAGGCCGCTTTCAATATGACCCCTTGTTCTAAACGTTTACACTGTAATAGTAAGACATATATCATATAATATGATAACATATAAAGATAAAGTATACAATAAGATAGTCATAATGAGGTAGCATGCATAGATAAAGCAAATTCTAAGCTAGCATACAATACAACAACGTACACTTACACCAAGTGAATCATGGTGTAAGGACAAGAAAATCCCTAGGCGGGCCAAGTGAAATAAGAGTATACACACAAGGCAATCGACGTACAGCTAAAACACAAAAGTGTAGGCATCTAAGGCAACGCATACGAGGCAAACAAATGTCTACGTAAGAAAGAAACAAGTCTATTAACTTAGTCTCTCTTATCAAACAGAAGTATTGTAAAGCTGCAGTCATACTCATACCATCACTCAATCAACAATACATTTAAGATGCTACAACTAAAACCATCATAATTCAAGATGCAACTTACACACATACAGTACTGACGGAACAACTACCATGAGCCCATGATGATTGATGAATTAAGGTAAAAACAAATACTTTATCCAGTCGATTTTTATACCCAAATCGATAACAACTACTTCTCAACAAAACTTGGATTAGTGAATCGATTAAGCAAATGAAACCCACTAATTCAAAAAATCGAGCATCAGAAGTGGCTTAATCGAACTTACAAACGGTGTATCGACTGTCGAATTGGAGGAAAAAGAGGTCCGACCACCGGAATTTCGACTTGCAGAATTAGGGTTAGCATTCAGTTGGCCCATTTCACTTAGTTGACCCAATAAGCAATTTTGTTTAGTGACATTGATAACGAGGGATAGAGATGGGCAAATCGGGTTTGGGCCGTACCCGGGCCCGGGTACAAACCGGGTTTGGGCCCAACCGGGTTTTTTGTATCCGGGTATTGGTGAACCCGGGTACGAACCCGGGTCGGGTTTAGCGGGATACAAACCCTACCCGGTATACCCAGGTAGGGTCGGGTCGGGTCGGGTTCGGTATGAAACCCGGGTTCAACCGGGTTTTTTCCTTTTTTTTTTCTTTTTTTCTTTTCTTGTGTGTGTGTCGAACACCGGGTCGTATGTTTTCTTTTTCTTATATTTTCTTTTCTTTTTTTTCTTTTTATTTTTCTTTTCCTAACCGGGTTCACTTGAATGACTAAAATTTAAACAACTTAATATATAAATATATATAAATCTTGGGCATAAAAGGTTACACTTATAATATACAAATATTAAATACTTTTTATATAAAAAATTTGAATGACAAAGAAATTTAAAAAGAACATAAAAAACATATAATATTAAAACAACTTAAAAATACATAAATGAATCAATAAAAAATAACAATATCGTCTAATTTTATCTACTACGAGATACTTGATCAAATTCTAATTCTTCATCGGATATGCCAGAAGATACTCCGTCTTCTACCTCTTCATCATGTACTTTAGCTTTTAGTGTAATCTCGTCTTCGAGGCTTGTTTGGTCTTGTATACGATCCGTTGCGTCTAAGTGATCCTTTAAACAAATGCACATCTCCACTGCTTCCGGAGTTAGTCTTGTTCTCCGTAATGATATTACCCTGCCACTAAGAGAAAAAACAGATTCCGAAGCTACCGTAGAAGCTTGGACGCTTAGTAAATCACGGGCCATAGCAGAAAAAATCAGAAATTGAGATTCTTTTCCTTTCCACCAAGCCAAAATATCGAATGCACGATAATCTTCGGTAGTCATAGTGGAAATAAAATCCGTTCCACTATATCTACCGAGCTCACTTGTTGGGGTGTTACCCCTTTGTCGTTTAGCCGTCACATCCCGGACAACATTCAACATAGTCAAAACTAGGTCTTTAACTGATGTACTAGCACTTGAGGTTGATTCGCTTGGCATGGTTATGTTTACGTTAGGCCCATATCTATTTAAATAAAAATTATAAATTGTTTTCAAACTATGATTAAAATTTTCTTTTGCTTCGTTTGAAAAATTAGGGTTTTCGTCATGCATATCCAAATTGTCATTTATCTCATCTATCAAACATTCAACCCCCGCAACATTTAGAAACGGATTTAAAGCGGCGGCACACGTAAAAACGGGTGGTAAGTCCTTAAAATATTTTTTAAACTTTTCTTTCATTGGTTCTATCATTTGATTAAACATATTATTTTTATTTTGAAAATTTTTAAAATTCAAAGACATAAAATATAATTCTTGAAGCACCGAATAACTAGTGGAATAATAAACTCCCGATAATTTTGTTGTTGAGTTTTTAAAAACCTCAAGAAACTCGGATAGACGTTGAAGATTCTCCCAACCCGCATCCGGAAATGGGTCGGCTTCACCATTATCCGAAAGACTATTATGAAAAGCTTTCAAAGTGCCATTTTGTTTTAAAGCACATTCAAACATGTGACAAGTCGAATTCCACCGAGTAGGTACATCCCAATTAGGACCTAAAAATCTAGAGTGCGTATCCTTACAAAGTTATTTATAATCTTGATATCTTCTTCTACTTTTTTTAAAAACGTCATGTAACATAAATCGAAAAGATGTAATAAAGTTATTAACATATTGCCCGGATAGTCCGTTTTGCACTACTAAATTAATAATATGTGCAACACAACGAGTATGGAAAAAATCACCGTTTGCAATCGGAAGATATTTTAATTTTAATTTTTCAACCGCGGTTGTGTTGTTAGAGGCGTTATCAAATGCAATTGAAAAAAATTTATTTTGTAATTTAAAAGTACTTATTACATTATCTAAAAAGTAAAACAAAAATTCTCCGGTGTGTGGATGCGGAAAAAGATCAAATGCAATCGTACGTTTCATCAATTGCCATGAATTGGGATCCACCCAATGAGCGGTGACGCAAATGTACGATTCGGGTAAACCGGGTTCGGGTCGGGTTCTAAGAAATTCTAGAAAATCATACCCGGTTCCAACCCTACTGGTTTTTTCGGGTCCAAACCGGGTATACATATACCTGGTCGTACTCGTACCCGGTTCCGGGTCGGGTCTACCGGGTCGGATCCGAACCCGGTTTTTATGCCCACCTCTAACGAGGGATAGAAAGAAGGATATTTTTTACTCTTTTATTACTCTTTTAGATTAGATTTAGATATTAGATCACGGGTTCTATCATAACTCCCGCGGTTGTATCGTACATTGTGGGTTTTTTTTAGAATCTGATGAAAATAGGTGGTAAGTTTGATATACGAGTTTTTTTTATTTTTATTTTTTTATTTTATTTTTTATGGATGTGCTAGGTGATCGATTGTTACTGTTCACACAGTTCTTTTTTAATGTAGCCTAGTTGACCTGGTTTAATTTAGAGTTAATTAAATAAATAGTTCTTGTGGTTTAATGCAAATCTCAGTTTTTATAGTTCTATACTCCAACAAAACTTATATATAACAAATCAGTAAATTAATATGTCACTTATCATAATTCTATAAGTCATCATTTAATTTTTTTGTTTTTTTTCCACCTAAAAGAGAAGCTTGTTTCTCGCTTATCTTTCGTCATTGTTAATTCTCTATTACTATCTATTAAATGAAAATTAATATTTTCTTCATTCAATCCGTGAAAACATGAATTTCTAGCCTGCGTATATACTAATCTCATGGTCTAGTTAGGTGTTATACGACTGCCAGCTATCAATATAAACCGCATACTAAATGGTTCCCTACAGTTAAAATTTTTTGGAACTAATAGACCAAAAGTTAAAGAAAAAGATCCTGAAATCAAACCAACCATTTTGGGTGGTTTAATAGTTTTAAAATTATATCGTGACAATGATTTTAGATAAAGATATAGATCATGTTTGTTTTTCTTTATTGAATTTAAGGTGGTGTTATATCTCTTGAAACAAGACATTTGATAAAAATTAATAGAAGAGACGAGGAAGACAAAATGAGGATGATAAATTATAAATGTTATATTACCTTGTAATTACAATGATAAATTTGAAGATTATATAGACTACACAGAGAAGTGATAAAGTTTTAACTTATTTTTAGTAGTCATATGAAATATTTATTCAAAGTTTAGACATTTAAGTCGACCATTTTAGGCAACTTAATTGTTTTACATATAATGAAAGAGATAGTTGTAAACTATTAAGGTGACGTTTGGCTCGTTTAATATGTTGGAAAATACTGGAATCTAACAAATGAATTGTAAATAATTCGAATAAAAGTTTATATGATGTTGGTTTGTAATTTTATGATATAAATTGGAACGTAAAAAAGTTGAATGATAAAATTACCATTAATATTCCCACATCCCAATTCAATAGTCGTCCCCTTCAGCATCTCCTTTTCAACATTTATTTTTTACTGTAGGATTGTATTTTGGTAACATTTAAATATTTCATTGGATTTTTTTAACTTCCGTTACTAACATTGTGAAAACTTTTCATAGGTTAAAGGAATTCATTACTGATTCTTGTTTATTTCCTTAACCAATAACTCATGTTTTAAACGAAATAAATTCTAACCAATAGGTTATACCCATGCAATCAGCGGGAAACCCATGTTGACATTGCTCGATGTAGAAATTATGAAAGGAAAATATTACCGAATTATCAAACCCTAATTTGATAAAGAACTTGAAAGTAAAATTAAATCACCAAGATGTTCTTGAAATCGATTACTCTTTCAGATTAAACCATTTATGCACTTACAATTGATTTAATCGGATAAGATCAAGAATTAAAAACAAGAACCTGAATTGAATTGGTGAAGTTTCTGTGCCTTGAGAGTGTTTTCTATTTTTTGCTGTAGATTGATTATGAGAATTGATTTCTCATCCCACACAAACTGTCGATCAAAAGAGTTAAACAAATATACATATTCATTTTATACCCTTTGAATTAATTTCATGTTTCATAATTAGCCTAAAGTTTAACTAATATGTTTAATTTATAAATAGTATAATATAAATATATATATTTATATATAAACCAATATTACTAAAATTCTAACATCCCTCCCCCATTTTAGTAATATTCATGATCAACGCAAGCAAACTTCACCACAATCAAACTTATGCATAAATGAAATGTCCTACGGATTGAATTTCACATTAGTAGATTATGCGATCCAAATATTCAAATATCAAGGTGTTGCAATGATTGAACCTGTTCTATTCATCTGAATACTTGAAGATAATACACACATAAATTCATAATTCTATAGTTCTAACTTGACATAATATTTTACTAGCCTATGTCCTTCAAAGAGTATATCAAAGCCAAGTCCAAGCTTCTTGAAGCAACTAAACTTCATACCCTTATAGGTAGTTCTCATCTTGCATCTGCAAATGCAATTTACCAAACAACTATTAAGAAACTATATTTCAACCTTCCTTATCTTGCAGTCTGAACACATACCTTGGGATGCTATGTTGTGTTCCAATATATCATGAAAAGCCTTCCACATTGAATTCAGCATTTAAAGTTGTATTAAATGGGAATTGGGTATCTTAACATGAAATACTAAGAAATGGACTTCAAACCCATCCCTATGGCTGATTTATTCACGAGATCTCTTCCTAACCATTTAGTTAAATGATCAGCCATGTTGTGTTGAGATTTTATGAACTCAACAGATATAATTCCATTCATGATTAATTCCCTAACCATGCTATGTCTTACACTTAAGTGTCTAGATTTTCCAATATATACTTGACTATATGCCTTAGCTAGTGTAGCAGCACTATCACACCTTATTGAAATAGGTGAAATAGGTGAAATAGGTTTAGGCCATAATGGAATTTCATACAACAAATTTCTTAACCATTCAGCTTCTTTTCCGGCTGAAGCTAATGCTACAAACTCAGACTCCATTGTAGAGTTTGTAATGCAAGTTTGCTTTTTAGAAGCCCCAGAAAATGCACCTCCACGTAGTAGAAATACCCATCCACTAGTAGACGAATGATCTTCTAAGTTCGTTATCCAACTTGCATCTGAAAACTCTTGCAGAATAGAAGGTGAACCTGAATAAGCTAAACCATAGTTCATGGTTCCCTTCAGGTACTTAAATAGTCTATTAACTACTTACCAGTGATGGGAGCTTGGATTACTTGTGTACCGGCTCAATCTTCCTACTACATATGCTATATCAGGTCTTGTACTAACCATAGCATACATCAAACATCCTATTTCCTTGGCATAATCCAACTGAGCAATAGGATTTCCTTGATTTGGCATAAGCTTAATAGTAGGATCTATAGGAGTTCCAACAGGTGAGGAATTCAAGCAATTGAATTTATTTAATATCTTCTCAATGTATGTGATTGAGAGATAGTAATTCCATTGCTACCTCGGGTTATTATTATTCCAAGAATTACTTCTGCCTCCCCCATATCTTTCATGGCAAATCTTGATGATAAAACTCCTTAGTTTTATCAACTTGTCCTTGATTTGTACCAAAGATCAACATGTTATCAATATACAAACAAATTATGACTCCTTTTCTAGAAGAATCAAATTTACTGTAAACACACTTATCAGCTTGGTTTAGGATAAAACCATCTGATAGGACAACCTCATTAAACTTTTGATGCCATTGTTTAGGAGCTTTTTTAAGCCATAAAGAGACTTAATCAGCTTACAAACTTTATGCTCTTGTCCAGGCATAACAAAACCTTCAGGCTGTTTCATATATATTTCTTCATCTAATTCACCATTTAAGAAAGTAGTTTTAACATCCATTTGATGTATTATAAGATTATGTATAGCTGCTAGAGCTAACAATAATCTTATAACAGATATTCTTGCAACTGGAGCATAAGTGTTAAAGAAGTCTATCCCTTCTTTTTGTCTAAAGCCTTGTATGACCAAACGGGGTTTATACTTATCTATACTCCCATCCACCTTTACCTTCTTCTTGAAATTCCATTTACACCCTAAAGGTTTACACCCTGGAGGAAAATCAGTAAGTTTTCAAGTTTTATTATGCATGATAGAATCAGTTTCATCTTGTACAGCTTCCTTCCAAAAATTTGCATCTCTTGAAGCCATAGCTTCACCAAAAGTCTTTGGATCTTCCTCTACTATGAAACAGTATTGATATTGATGTCTGGTTTCATCTCTTGAACCTTCTACTAAATATAGTTGAAAGTCATCTCCAAATGGCTTTGCCTTTCTAGATATAGTACTTCTTTTAGGCTCGGGAGGAAGAACTGTATTATCAGTAGAATCGCTGATCCTACTTCGTGAGAGATGACCCACATCAATAGGTCTAGGTACTAATGGAAATCTTTGCTCATCAAAGATAGCATCTCTAGATTCAATCATAGTATTTATAGACACTGAATCATTTGGTTCTATTACATAGAACCTATATGCTTTTGAATTCTTAGCATATCCAATAAAGATCTATGTCTTTCTGACCTAGATTCTTCCTTTTAGGATCAGTAAGGCGTCCAATTGCCCTACATCCCCAAACTCGAAGATAGTGCAGATTTGGAGATCTTTTCTTCCATAACTCATAAGGAGTTATTTGGCTTTTCTTATTAGGAGTTCTATTTAATAAATAACATGCAGTCAGCATAGCATCTCCCAAAATCCATCACTCAAACCAGAATAAGATAACAAAGAATTGACCATTTCTTTTAAAGTTCTATTCTTTCTTTCTTCCACACCATTTTGTTGAGGTGTTTATGGTGCTATGGTCTTATGTATGATTCCAGTGGACTGAAAATACATCGGATCATAATACTCACCTCTTCGATTTGTTCTGAGGGTCTTAATCAGATCACCATAAAACAGTTCAACCTCTTGTTTATAAATTTTAAATTTAACAAGAGCCCCATCTTTTGCATGTAATAAAAAGACATAACAATATCTAGTTGCATCATCGATAAATGTGATTACATATTTATTATTTCCTAATTATGGCATACTATGAAAATCATATAAATCAAAATGAATGAGATCCAATACCCGAGAATCCCTGTTTACATCTTTAAAAGGTTTTCTTGTTATTTTTGTTAACTGACAAGTATGACATTTATTATTGGTCATATCAAAACCAGATATTAGACTCATTTTTGCCATGTCTTACATTCTAGAATAGTTAACATGTCCTAATCTAGCATGCCACAAGTTAGATATAAAATTTACTTTATTATTATATGAAGATGTCATGTAAATAGATTCATTATCAAATGGAACATGAATATTAAGTTTAAACATACCACTAGATAGATAACCAAATCCAACAAACACACCATGTTTTGACAACATAAACTTATCCGACTCTATTACTTGTCTAAACCCATGACTATTTAACATAATTCCGGATATCAGATTCTTTCGAATCCCTGGTACATACAACACATTATTTAACATTAATTGTTTTCCAGAAGTAAATAAAAGTTTGACTTTTCCAATCCCTTTGATAGGCTCGGTTGATACATTTCCCATCTTTAGCACAGATCCATCTTCAATTAGTTCCAGTTCCACGAACCATTTTGAATCCTTGCAAACATGGCTTGTAGCACTCGAGTCTACCCACTAAGCTGTCAAATCATCCTGTACATAGAATGATTCAGCAATTAATGAAATGTGTTCAACTTTATTCAATTTTATATTCAACATTTTTTTGAATTATTAACGGTCACCGTCAATGATTTAGCAATAGCCTCAATGCTATCAATAATGGACTTAAGCCCAACAACCTTTGACTCAATTTGAACTGAAGGCTCTTGGGCCTGAGTTGCTTGGGCCCCAAACATTACTTCACCTTCATTATTTACTAACCAAATTTTTTTAAAAAATTTAGTTTGTAACACATTCATATTTTGGTGTGTTTGAGTTGGATTATTAGAATCACATTCAATCAAATTCATTGAATCTAAAGATAAATTAGACAACTTACCTTGTTGAGGTGGTGGATCTCTCAACCCACTTGGACCGGCTCCACTTGAACCCTTGTTTCCACCCGGTAGCTTCACGCGACAATCCTTCTTCTTGTGACCCATCTTACCACATCTTTAACATCCTTCATTAAGCTTCTTATTTGGTTTTTGATAGCCACCTTTTGCCTCCTTTTCTTTTCATTGAATTGATTTCCTTTCTTGAAGCTTACCATCTTTTTCAACCAAGTTAACAGAGTTTTGACCCGTTTCAATTTTCCCTTTCAATTTCCCAGGTTCTTGAATCCTAAGAGATTCTTCAATCCTAATATGGCTACCCAATTGAACCAAACTTAACTCCTCTTTTTGGTGGTTCAAGGTATGTTTAAAGTTCTTCCATAATGGGGGCAGTTTGTCAATGATGCAAGAGACTGCAATTGACTCATCCATGTGCATCTTATGTTGTTTAAATTGGCCAAGAATATGTTGTAGCTCATTAAATTGATCCATAATTGGCCTATTATCAGTAATCTTGTAAGAATTGAAGTTACTTACAATTAACTTTTTACTAGATGCATCTTCTGCCATATATTTGGTTTCCAAAGAATCCCACAAATCCTTGGCAGACTCGACATTTTGATATACATCAAAGAGTGCATCATACATCCCATTTGAAATATTCCCATGACATATGTAGTCATCATTTTCCTACTTCAATTGCTTCACTGTTGATCAAGAGTTTCCTCTTCAATTACATCAGGCATTGGAGTGGTCAAGACATACTGAACTTTTAAAGTTGTTAAGAGAAAATGCATTTTTTTCTTTCATCTTCTAAAGTCTTGCCCCTCAAAATTTTCAAGTTTTGAGAATTTGCTAGACATGTCCTTAATCGATTCCCCAGTAGCCATCTGAATTGAATTCATAATACATTTAAAATCATTCTTTGATTCAATTTAATCCACTAAAGAAATCGATTTATTATTGTTTATAACTCACTGAAGAATCAATCTTTGATTCAATAAAAAGATATCGATTTATTATTGTTTATAACTCACTGATGAATCAATCTTTGGTTCAATAAAAACCCACTGAATTGAATCGATTTACTATTGTTATTATTTGTTTTCAAACTTGAATTGTGAAAATAATGTAAATATAACTTTGGTTCGACCAATACACCACTGACAACGTACTTCCGATCCATTATCACAAATCATTTTAATAATTCACAAAATTCAACAAATAGTCAAACGGAATCGGAGTTACATAACAATTTGAATATCGATCCAATTGAAAACAACTTCAATTATCCACAAGATTGAAAACGATAACAGTACTTCACAATAATTAGTACTAAATCAAATAAATGGTTTAATCTTTGTAGAAATTATGAAGGGAAAATATTACCAAATTATCAAACCCTAATTTGATAGAGAACTTGAAATTAAAATTAAATCACCAGGATGTTCTTGAAATCAATTACACTTTGAGATTAAACCATTTGTGTACTTACAATTAATTTAATCGGATAAGATCAAGAAGTAGAAACAAAAACCTGAATTGAATTGGTGAAGTTTCTATGCCTTGAGAGTGTTTTTTATTTTCCTCTGTAGATTGATTATGAGAATTGATTTCTCAACCGTTGATCAAAAGAATTAAACAAATATAGATATTTACTTTATACCCTTTGAGTTCATTCCCATGTTTTATAATTAACCTAAAGTTTAACTAATATGTTTAATTTATAAATAGTATAATATGAATATGTATATTTATATATAAACCAATATTAGTAAAATTCTAACACTCGATTGGGAAAAAAATTCAAATTGTTGCCAAAGTGAAATTGACGTGGTTAATTACGGAAATAGAAGTGTAAATCCTTGACTTATTTATATTTAGCATTTCAACATCTAGTTTGTTAGGTTAAGTACGAAAAAAAGCTTACTCAAATTTAGCAATTGAAAATCTAGTTTGTAAAATATTATAATTAAATTCTAAAAAATAAAATTTCAAATAATGTTATAATTACTTAAAATAAATAACAAATTTAACATTTCAAAATTATTTATTTAAATAATAAAATAAAATATTAAAAATTATTTCATCAAGTGAAGATCAAATTTACCTTTATATTAATCTGCCACAGGTTGAACAATTATTTTTTCTGTACTGCCTTTGATGCGTGTAGTACAAGATGTCGATGATGTTGCTTCTTTATCTTCCATATCTCACGTCAATATCTATTTTTGTCCATTCTGATTTTGAATCAGTGTTTTCTAGAAAGAGAGTGTGGCAGTTGTGTGTGTCGCCGGTGACATCCCCCAGCTGACGATATCTGCTTCTACCAGCGGTGTCGATGGCGGCTGTAGGTTCCTTGGTTTTCGTCGTCACATGTGTGGTTTTTTAGAGAGAGAAAGTGATGGTTGTGGATCTAGTCGGCGGTTGTAGCCCCGCCGGCACTGGCTGTTACCTTCTTTGTTCTCTGGTCGCCCTGTAAAGGTGGCTTTCGACCATCAGTGGATTTGGCAGTTGTATCCCCTACTATGTTTGAATGAACAGTTATTTTTGGGGCTTGCCTTTGGGGCTTAATGTCGATGATGATGATGAATATTAACTCATCCGAGGCTGATTGTTATTGGTTTGGTTTTAAGGATGTCGATTATGATGGTATCGAAGGCGAGGGTTGTTTTGTTGAGTATGTTAGGAGCTGTTTGTATTTTCTGTAGCAAAATGTATGCAGTCTGCGGATCACATCTGCAAACATCTGCAAGAGAAGAGGTGGATTAAAGATGAAAACTGTTTGCTTTTTAACATCTGCTGACTGCAAAAATAATCTGTAATTTAAAACCCCCAACCGCTGTGCCAATTCAATTTCATCATCAAAACACTACAATCACGCAACATCCTTCCATCCCAACATCCTAATTTCGAATCGGTTTCTTTCTTTTAGCTGCAAATCTATCCTCGTCAAATTCAACCAAATCATACGCCTCTTCAGCTTTCAATTTGTAAGTTGTTGATTATGCCTATTATTTCAGTCACCTGAGCTTAGGTCTGGGTTTTTTCGTTCATCTTTTGTGGGAATTTGGCTTTGATTTATGGTTGACAAGATGAAAGAGTTGGGGGGCAGATCTAGGTGGAGGTCTGCGGCGGAGGTCTATAGGAGGGAGGGAGGCGATGTTGTCGGCGGAGGAGCGGAGGACGGAGTTGGGGACAGCGCGGAGGGTGGCGGAGGAACGGTGGCGGAGGGTGGCGCCGACGTTGGTGGCGGAGAGAAGGTGGGTTGGTGGCCGAGAGGAGGTCGTCTCTGGCCGGTTCCACCATCCCGATCAATGAATCATTCGAATTCATTTTCACTAATATATTTTGGGTAGTGAATGAGAAGAAAGAAGATGTTAGAAGTGGCAAGAAGTGTCTGATCCACATCTGCATCAAGAAGACTCCGAGCATATGTTTTTTAATGAAACATCTTCGAAAAATCAAACAGTCTGCAGAAGGAAATGTCTGCGTGTGGTCTGCGCGGCGCAGACATAAGAGCTCAAGAAGAGCTTCTTGAAAAAAACAAACAACCCCTTAGTGTTTCTTTCTTTTTTTAAAGTGAATTCTATAGGCGGTGATGGCATGACCGAAATCGATTTGATTGCCCGGGCGTGGCTGCCGTTAGTGGTTAGCAGTCGTATTCGGATGTCAGTTTTGAGCCCCGTCATAACGGTTATTGTGATGTGTCATCCGATATAGTGGGTTTCCATTTAGTTGGCGTTGACGATACTGAAAGATGATCTGTCTGTCGCCATGGCATGGTAAACCGAAAAGTTTGCAGCCACAATAGACAATTTATATATCTGAGCCAACCGCGCAACGCGCACGCTTCTTAACACACTAGTTCAGTTAAATAACATAAGAGAGTAAACAAACATCATAATTAATTTAAAAAATTAACATTGCGAACAAAACAAGTCTAAAATTATATAGTTATATTATAAAAGAACTAGGTTAGTACCCCGTGTATTACACGGGATCTATACTAATAAATGATTACATGTTGTGACACATGTTATCACCAGATTTCACCTCACAAAAACTTTTCCGCCTAAACTTCCTTTAACAAATTTTTCACAAATCATGTTATATTTCTTACTTGAACTTTTTATTTTTTTAACTACCTCAATCACCACCAACTATTCTAGGGATTTTGAATCTATGATATCATCATCTCAAACCTTATTTTACCCTTTAAACCTTATCATCACAAATCCTTATTTTTATATAATCGATTTAAAATTAAAACGATACAATTTTAATAAAAAAATTATTTTTGTTTACATATTTGAATTATATATTTATAACTTTTAACTCGTGTAATACACGGGCTAATAACCTAGTGAATGAATAAATTATTAAATAATTAGTAAACAAATTTATGAATTATAAAACCATGCTTGAAGATAAAATATGATTATAATTACATATAAATAGCTCAATAATATATTTTTCTTAAACTTTTATTTTATAAAAAAATTATGGTTTTTAAATCTTTTGTTTTAAGTAAAATGAATTTTTTTAAAAAGTTCGTTGCTTTTTTGTTTTTAAAAATTGTGTTTTTAATTTAAAAAAATAGATTTTAAATTTATTAAATTATACGTTTTTTAATTTGAAAATGGTATGAGTAATATTATTAGTATTCAATATTAGTTTTAATAATAGAGAGTAATAAGAAAGTTAGTATGATGAGGCTTACGATTACGATGTAACATCCCACATCGGTTGGGAAGGGGAACGAAAGTCTCTTTATAAGTGACTGTATACCTTTCCTATCGGACGCATTTTAAACCCGTGATGAGGGTATTCTCCCCAAGTAGTGGACAATATCCGGTGCGGTTTCCTACTTGTTACAATTGGTATCAGAGCCATGGTTATAGAGAATTAGGCTATTAGAAATGGAATGACCTAGACTATAACTAAAAACCTTACACATGAGTCTTCTCATGTATTTTATATGCTTAGATAGGATTTTATGTGTCTTATATGCTTAGACATGATTATGCGACTAAATGCCTTATGTGATTATTTTTATACCTTGATTTAAATAAATAAACACACAAATTCTCAATTCATAATCTAAGGCATTGTGCCTAAAATAAAATGGTTTTCAAGTTTCAAACTTTTAATTATTATTCATGGTTTTCAAATCCCGTCAAAGTCTGTGTCGCATAACTAAAAACATGCAATGCTGGAAGATTGTGATGCCTGTATCTCGAGGTGTTCTGTCTAGGCAAAGTATTCATATAAATCCAAATCAACCGGGATGGACCCGTTTATCTTACCTAGGAACCCTTAGAGTGAGTGTCCACTTATAGGTACGCATGTATTCATTAAGGTTGTGATTGACCTAATACTTTGATAAGTCAATGTATTCGTTTTAAGTTTGCATATCGAATGGGACTCGGAATATTTCATTATTATTCTAAATCATCTTATCATCAATTTTACCTTTCTAAAATTATAAAACCCATTATCAGATCCTTGTAAAAGTTTTCCATAATCTTTCAGCATGTCTTCTCGTCAAAACCGATCCCGTTCTAGAAACTCTGGCCGTAAGATTGCTGCCATCGTGGCACGTGAAGTTGTTGCAGTCATCCTGACACTGCTTGCCCATCTGAATCAAGGCACTAACACTGTTGAAAACCCAGCTGCACCTAATGCTCCACGAGCTTGTACTTACATGCACTTCAGTTCTTGCAATCCTACCAAGTTTAACGGGTTCGAAGGAGCCACTAGTCTTTTACAATGGTTCAAGAGTATCGAGAACACTTTCCTTAATAGTGAGTGTCCCGAGAATCTCAAGGTTCGTTATGCTACAAGCGTTCTTCAAAATAGAGCACTCGCTTGGTAGAACAGGGAGAAATGAACCCGTGGAACTGATGCTGCTATGGCATTGACTTGGAATGAAGTCAAAGAACTCATGAATCGAAAATTCTGACCGATAAATGAAATCAAGAAACTGGAAGTTGAATTTTGGGATTTATCCCAAGAAAGTGGAGAAAACATAGCTATACCAACAGGTTCCATGAACGAAGTCTGCTTGTTCCCCATCTAGTCACTCCTCTGTCTCGAGCCATTGAGAAATACATCGGTGGTCTTCCTATGCAAATTCAAGATACCGTTTGGGTAGAAATCCTACAACCCTGGAAGACACTATTTGGTTGGTTGCCTAATTAACCGACAATCATGTCAAAGCTGGAACATTGACAAGGAAGGGAAGTAAGAAGGCAACTGAGACGCATTCTATTGAAATGACCAATGAAGAAGAGCCTAAAACTTCTATGAATAATAAGAGGAAGGTTAAGTCTTAAAACTTTGGTGTGGTTACCCCTACCATTCTAGTTAATCAAGTCGCAACAACTCATCCATCGGTTTTTTATTAATCAAACTCCAACAAAGAAACCATATACTGGATCTTTTTCGCAGTGTAACTAATGCAAGTATCACCATCCTGCTTATGCACAGTGCCGTTAATGCACCAATTGTGGTCATTTTGGTCATACTTTCAACACATGCACGAATGTTGCTAAGGCTCAAGTTAATGCACCTGTCATTCAACATCCTCTTGTAATTACTCAAGGTCGTACATGCTATCAATGCGGTGATCCAAATCATTTCCGCAACCAATGCCCTCAACTCTTCAACACTGTTCCTGTGGCTCAAGGGCGTGCTTTTAACATCAATGCCCATCAAGCTCAACACAGTAACGACGTAGTGAATGTCACATTCCCAACCAATACCCAATAAGCTTTGGTCTTAATTGATGCCAATGCCAATAAAAGTTATATCTTTAGATTTTATTTTATTGCTGTTAATGCCCAAACTATATTTTTATATCTTTCTTCTGTTAATCAATTTAAGTTTGTATTGATTTTGTGCATTGTACTAATCCGTGACAAAACCTCCGTATCACCTTGCATCGTTTGAAATGCAAAGCTTGTCAGCCAAAAGTCTAATCAAATATATGATTCTATCTACCCTGTCAAGAAACCCGTGAAATCATGAATTATGAAACTCAAGTGTAGCTAAATTCCGATAGTCAAAACTCATTGAGTTTAAACGTTTCCTAGAGTTCACATAAGAACGTAAAATGAAATCCAAGTATTTTTTTTATCAACCTACTCGTGATTAAATTTCGGGACGAAATTTGCTAAAGTAAGAAGACTGTAACATCTGACCTATTTTCAAATTTTAAATCCAAACACATATGAGTCAACTTTGTAAATCAAACTCATCAATTAGTCATTTAATTTATTTTGGTATTTTAGATACAATAAATGTATCATTATCCAATAAAATATAATTTTACAATTTAAAAGAAAATTTTATTATAAAATTTCATTAATAATTAGTTATATTTAATTAAAATAAATAAATAATATACAAAGTTTATCATTCTTAAAAATATATAGTCTATAAATGTTTTATAAACTAATGAATGATTTAATAGTTTTTTATAAATAAATAATTTGATTTATTATAAAACTAGGGTTTTATAAGTTTGGGGTTCATAATGTAATTTTTGAAAGTGAAATTAAAGTTTCATACATGAAATAATAACTTTTAAAAGAACAGGAGCCAAACTGTAAATTTTATTTAAAACCCAAGCCACCCCCGTCGCCCTTGTTCCGGCCACCATCTCCGGCAACCACCAAACCTAATTTTCGACCGAATTAACTAAATGAAACCGTTATTCCCTGGTCGCGACCCTGTCTCGAACACATGACCCATTTTAATTCGAGTAAACCAGTTGTTAATGCTATCACAATCGAAACCGAACTTTAAATTAAAATATTGAATGGTTTTAATTCGATTCTTACTTGGATTAATCAAATCATTTGACTTGAAACACCCATGTAATCATCAGGAATTCAAATCCACACGTTATTAAGATTAAAACAGTGTAATTGTACTCGATTCAAACCAAAACGCTCGAAAGAAGTCTTAAATCGTTTGATATGAAACATACCGAATTCACCGTATATAAATGAGGGTAAACCTTATAATCTATTCCTTCGAACCTCCTATAATCTCAATTCCAGTAAAAACTGTCACGCCCCAACCTTAACGGCGGAAACGTCGAGGTGTGAGGGTTAAGATTGTTCATGCCACACAACACTATTTCAAAGTGTAAATATTATTAATTTCCAAGTTTCATGACATACGATAAGGAAAACATAAGTTTCAAACAAAACAAAAATAATGAAAGCTCCAATAGCATCATGTGACACAATATATCTTCCTATTAATCTCTAGGTCCAGTCCTAGATATGTTTATGTCTTCAAAGGAAATACTAAACGGTATCATTTCCTGAAACATATTAAAAATAAAAGTCAACATATAATGTTGGTGAGTTTTCATAGGTTTAGCATACATATAAATATAAACAATAAGTTGGCAATTCATGTCATAGGAATAATGTAATAATAAATGGATAAACAAATGTAACAATCAAACCTCGACAAATATGGCCACAACGTGATTATACGATAGGTAAGTGTACTTGGTTCCCATAGTGATCAAGAATACGTCACTAGAAGCCGGCAATACCTCGGCTTTAGCACCAAATAAGCTTGTCAGGCCCATAGATCTATGACGTCTCTAGGCTAGCAATAGTTAGTGATTGTATCTTACAAGTGTTATCACATGATGATTACAAGAGTCCAAATAACCATGACAAGATAAGATGAATTGCACAAGTGTTACAAGAGTAAAAACGTGTTTACAAGTGTGTTTATAATAAGTTAACATGTTTCACCCCAAAAGTGTGAAATAATATAAAATGGGTATGGAAAACTCACATGGATAATAAGATTGTCAAATAAGAAGGTCTTGTATATAATGCCGAGGATTCGTTAACGTTCAACCTAAATGGACAACGTGTTAAGTTAATCATGGTGATTATAGTGTTATATTTATAAACCATTTAACCCATGATTTTTAAATTATTAAATAGATACAATTTATTATTATTTTGGTATTTAAATGATTAAATAAGAATTTTAGTGATTAACGCTATTAATAAAAGTTAAACCTCTATTATCAAATGATTATTATTTAGAATAGTAATTATATAGATTTAAATGATTAAAACAATTCTATTAATTACAATAAGTATACATTTTATATATGTACATATATATTTATTTTCTTAAAATATATATAAGTTTGTAACTATATTTTATAACAATAAAGAATTTATTAAATTAGAATTATTTAAAAATTCAATAAGATTTATTACAATTTAGAATTAATAACAAATAGTATTTTGTAATAATTTTCATAATTTAAGATAAAAGAAATGAGAATTTCTTAATTGAATTTCTAAAAAAATTAAAAAGGCCATAATTCTATTAAATTTCTGATTAAAAACGATTTTTATATAATTAAAAATAATATTTAATCATTTTCTGAAATTTAAATGTTAATAAAACCCTTTTAAAAAATAATGACAGGGCCTCGGGTTCGAACCCGGGCCCTTTGCCAAGGCAACAGGCACACAAAACACCAGGCCAGAGTCCTGGTTTTTGCAAGTTTTCCAAAATCAAAACTTAAAACCATTTTTCCCAATAAACCCAATTTCACCCAAGAACCCTAAAAAACCAAATCGATCGAATTGAACAAAGATTCGATGTTGATACTGCAATTAACCATGGGGCTTTTGTTCCCCACGTAAAAACGAGTATAAACCCTATTGTAATTACCTGTTATTGTTTGCAATTCGATAGAACAAGGAGGTACACAGGTCGACTGTTCTTGATTTTGGGGATTTCGATGTGTATGTGTTTTTGGTGAAATTGCGTTTACAGCTAGTGAAAAGAATGTGTCGAGAATATTTGCCCTTTACTTTATAGGTTCAATTAGGTCGATTAAATGCCCAACGGCTATAAGATTAATGTCGGGGGTTTCAAGTCGAATCAAACGGGTTTAAAGTTGTTTCACGTGATTTTAATCCCATCATTGGTTTACAGTTGATTGCGCGAACGTATATGTTTAATGAATTGGATTAAGATCTAGATTTACTTCTGAAACAGATTCGGTTAATGGCGAGGATTGGTTTCAGGTTCGAGGGTGGTAATAACCGGGTTTAAAGTCCAATTATTACACTTCATTGTGTTGAAAACGGGTTCCCGAGAGTTTTGGTGTGATTAGGGGTTTTAGAACAAGTTATTTAGGTGGTTTTGGTTGGTCGCCGGACACTTGGCCGGGTTTGGCCGGAGAACAAGACCGACGGGTGGGAAATGGTTTGGGTTTAAAAGAATTACACATTTGGTCCCTGGAGTTTAGAATTTGTTATTTTAATTCCAAAGTTTAAGTTTTAGTTTAAACAAAAAATACAGTTTGGTCCCTGGGGTTTTAAAGTTTTATTATTTTATGCCAAACAAATTGATTTACAAGTTTTCTAAAAATAAAAATTAAGAAGTCTTAGGTTATTAATTTCAAGATTAACCCCTAATATGCTTAATATTATTATTAGTGTTATTTTATTATTATTATTATTATTTACTTAATTATTAAATAATTATTTAGATTATACGCTTACCAAAAGAGATCATGGTGCAAGAAATTTTAAACGAGTCCTCGTATTTACGTTAATAACAAAACAAACCCTTACAAGAGATAACGAAGTCAACAAGTAAACTAATAAAAATATGAGAGGTCACAAAAACACACATACAAGTATCGATCATCGTCCTCATCGCGGCCTTTCTCTCATCTGTTCATCACCCATTCCGATTCAATCCAGGTAATTCCATACACTATCACACTCGATTTTACATGGGTAATCAAAGCCCCATGGTTATTATGATTATCAAGATAGAATTGTACTTCAATTTGATCAAATCAAAATTAAGGTTCATGATGAATTGAGATTTAATCAATTAAAGTTTTTATAAAATTCGGTTTGATTCTAAAACAGATATCATGCTTTGACCCACTAGTAAATCAACAGGACCCTAGAAAGGAGACCCGGGTTGGACCCTTGTCCACCCCAACTCCTTTTTAAGCTATTTATCTAAATCATTTTTAATTCCAAAATTTTTTAATGTATTATCAAATTAATATAAAAATTATTTTGCTAGCTAAATCTATTCCATAAATTATTAATTAATTTTTGAAAAATTCTAAAGGTTATAGTTTTATATTTTATTGTTTTTTAACAAAAAAATATTATAAAACATATTTAGTTCCTTTGAAAGTTCTAAATTTTTAAAAGCTATTTTATATCAAATATAAATCATTTCAATTTATTTAAAACTAATCTTTTGCGAATCCTTTAAATAATCTATTATTTAACTAATTATTTTGATTAAGTTTTAAATAATTAATCATTACAATTTAATTACTTATTGTTCATACTTTGATACACAAATTTTACTTAAATCATTATTATAAATACTATTTAATAATTCTATCTCACTAATTACTTACTATTATTATTTAAACATTTTATTCTAGTTTTATTTAACCAACATATATAATAAGTACACTGATAATTCTTTGTTTAAAAACTTATCACCCATTCTATCCTTTCGACTAACAAAATTTAACTTTTTCAGTTAGTTTTATATAAAAGACCATTTTGCCCTTACTTCTTAAAGGACGAAATCTGTAATTTTCACTAATGTTTTATTTCTTTCCTTTTTGTTTTTATTTTATTTACTATACTTTTCTTTATTTTTTTTCTCTTTTCTAATTACTTTTATTTTTATAACTTTTTTTTAAATGATAACTGTGCCCTAAACCCTTAAAATAATGAAATGTATTATTATTAATCTTTTATTTTCTTTCTTTATTTTTTTAATTTATTTTTGATACTTTTATTTATTTTAGCCACTTTCATTTAGAAACACATTACAAATATTAGTAATAATTTAGTTTAATTTTTTTTATAAAATGTACTTGATTTTTATTTTTTTATAAATTTATTTTCATTTGTTCATTTTATTTTAATAAAACCTATAGAAATTAGAAAAGCTGGTTTTTAAAATTTTTGGTACAAGATTTTTTAGTTGTTTCAAATTATTTGGCTTTAGGTTAATATTCGAAATCGGTTAGAGAAAGTAAGATTTTGGTTTATGATATGAATTTCTAATTTTGCGTATTCAATCAAATGGTTTGTTTTTAAATATATATATAGTGTGATAACTTATAACTTAAATTTAAAATAAAATATACTAAAAAAGTCTCTAACAACTGCTAAGGAGTTTTTAAATAAACAAATCATTCATATTTTTTTTAGGTAAATGTATTTTTATTCAGGGTTTTATTTAAACTGTTAATAATGAGTTTTTATCAATATAATCAAAACCAAACCACTTAAAATTAAAATAAAACTGAATCAAACAATTACTAAAGGTTTTGCTTTGATTTGGTTTTACGATTAAGCTTATTGAACCTACAGCAAAAAACACTTAAATGCCCATGTATTAATCAAAGCTTAATTATACATATAGTTCAGCTTAAAATTATTATAACCCAGTAAAATATAAAAAGTCACATTCCAAAATCATATGGTCTCTAATATAAACTGTAAGCCAAATTGTGTAACGTAGTTGAAAATTTTTATACAAAAAAGGTAATAAAAAAGCGAGTGAAACAAAAGCGATTACTAGTTTAAGTTTTATAACACAACAAATATATTTTGAACTCTCTAATTTGTTCTTGTATAATTAGAAAGATAGATGACTAAGTTTTAGAAACAAGAAATATAATAAATTAAAAAGCAATAAATAAAAGTATATTTTATAAAAAAAATTAAAAATAATTAAGTAATTATATTTTAGATAAGTTTATAAAACAAAAATGATTAAAAAAGACAAAGTAAATAAAATAAAACAACATAGAAATAATTAAAGATTAGTGACAATTACAGATTTCGTTCTTTAAATGATAAGGGCAAAATGGTCCATTCACACAAAACTAACTAAAAAATTAACATTTGTTAGAAGATTGGACATAAAGCGTGATAAGTTTTTAAATAAAAAACACTCAGTGTACTTATTAAAGTTTAAGAACATGATCTATAATTTTAAACATACTTAAATGACAAAATTTGTAATTTACTCTAATATTTTTTTATATAATCACACAAACCCCAATTGAAACCCTAATTCATGTTTAGTCTTTAATCACATTATTATCCTAATCAAAGACATCAAACCTTAGGTTGAACTGTGAGGAACTTTTGATGTCAAGTCTAGCATTCTATCATTTCCAAATCAATTATAATTACTAAGTAAGTATTCATAGCTTAATTTTCATGTTTTACATTTTGGGGAAATCATGTGATTTATATTCAATCATTGTTATTCATTGTTATTCTATTCAAAATTCAATTCTATACATGCTATGTTATTACTTGCAATTATGTGTGCATCGTTAGATAAACTTGATGATAACACAATCATTAATTCATGCAACCATAGTAACAATGATAGATCTTTGGTTTGTTAAACCCACCCCATTTGTTTAGTCGCGTGGTGATTGAAACCGGAATCATTCATTCTATAAGGATTCGTCTGCGGACCAAGTCAATTCCATTAGGTTTGATTGTGTTGGTTTGTCTTTTATGTTTCACTATTACACTTAGAAGTTTTGACATTGTAATGTGAACTGAATTGTTTTCAATTATTCAATTAATATATATATATATATATATATATATATATATATATATATATATATATATATATATATATATATCTTTCTTTACTATATAATGTAGGAACTTAGGGCAAAATTGGAATTTCCATCCAGTTTATAAAGCACGCCTGTTCCTCTTCTTCTCCACCCTCTCGTTCAATCATTTGGTTATTCTTCACTTGCCTGCTTTACCCTCGCATTCAATCTGAGGAGGAGCAACTATTAGTGAAACCACCATTCAACTGTGCATCGTTTCGCTACACCCCTGCGGTTTACGATCTTCTCCCCCTTCCTTCCGCCTGTTCCACTCGACGGTTCAAGCGTCCCATTGGCCATTCCTTTGTCCTTCTCCGGTTCACGGCCGATTGGATCCCCCATCATCAATGCTAATTGGTAATCAAACAGTCCCAATCGGTTCATGATTTCATTCGCCGTGACCGTTTCCAAATCCATCCCCAATGTTTATAAAGAGGATGCAAATGATGATGCCCCAGTTACGAGTTAGGTGTCGGCTTCATCAGGTACAATTCGTTTCTTCTTCTCGGTTTCTATGGGTATACGCATGCTGAACTTTCTTGTTGTGAATCAGGGGCACACACCTTCAGTTGATTTCATACATCGGCAAGTATTCATTAGCTTACATGGCCACAACTACGACAATATTTCAGGTTTCTCACATGCCACCTCATTAGACCTCTTTAGTTTCATTGTAGATTTGCAGGATGTTAATTTACTCACAACACCTTATTATGTGTAAAAGTAGATTCTATTATCTTCATTGTTTTTTATATTGTTCTTGTTCACCAGACCATTATTGATTGGCTATTGTTACTTCTTTAGTGAACATTTCTTTTGAAAATAAGCTACTTCAGACTGCTTACTAAACATCTTCAAACAACCTTAAATCTGCCTTTTGATATATTAGATTTAGAACCCAATAAGCAAATAACAAGTATAAATAACTGTATAGCATCAATGAGATGTGACCAACTCGATGCTCCTGAAATTTTGATATTAAATGTCACTAGAATAACTTACTTTTCTCTTATGGATTACAGATAATTGTGAACTAAAGTGACAAAACGAACGGGACGATCAAATTTGTACTCTTGAACCTTTTAAAGTTCCTCTCAACTCAAATTATGATAAAATGAGCCCTACCTATACACCCATAGATATGTTATATGTATGACTAAGATAGTTGACTTTTAAAGTGATTTTAAAATAGCAACTAAATAATATATGAGGATTAGATTAACCAAGCAAGTCTGTGCTCGGTGATAAAACGATGAAACAAACAATAACCTAGATAAAATCTTGAAAATGTAGGGGAGATATGAGATCAAATCACCATAAAATTGTAATAAAGAAGCAAAAACTTGTATTCTTTTATAATAGCTATGTGTTTCCTTTATGAAGTCCAGGGTTATATACCTACACTTTTGGTAAATATGTAGAGTGTGACTGAACTCTTAGGGTAGCTTCAAGTTTGAACAACCATGTAAAAGCATATGTGATATTCATATTCTGGTCATAATATTTTACCACAAAAGGTAAGCATCTAACATATTAAAAAAGTATAATTTACCATGAGTAGATTTAGAATCTTTAAAACATGATGGCCAAGATGCATCAACTACAAAACAAACAGCATGTGCCTCTTCATAAAACCAGGCTGACAACAAAAAAGCTTAGGCATTACTGCATTAGTGACAAAAAAAAATCATGATCTATAGGTATGTATTTGCACTTTTAAAGTCATTTGCATTATTGCAATGTTTAAAATTAAAAAATATATGATAAATATGCTTATGAGTTTTATTGTCAAAGTTGAGCGTAAGAGTAGAACACATAGTTGAAATAAAGTAAAATATTATACTTTATGCTTGTAGCCTTGTATACCCATACTTGTTGGTAAAAGGCAAATAGGATGTTTAAATCAGTTACAAAAGTGATTATTGCAAAGTAAAAGTGCAAAATACTTAGTTTATAGTCTCTAGCGAAACTGGTATTGATCATTTTTAGGGATAGAAAAGTCAGATTTGGAGGAAAAGATGAGACATGAGTGCACTAAATGTTTAAACACATTCAAACACTGCCTAAATGACGTTCCCTTGTTCAAGCAGTTAAATGCGTATCAAGCATACTTGGATGGATAGTCCTATGTAGAATTAAAAATTTATGGTTTACCAAGTAATATCTTATGTGTGGCATGTTTACCAATAAAAAGTCTGGATGTGTGATTGTAGGATGCTTGTTACTATTATGCAAACTTCGCATGGTAAGAATGTGGAAGCATTTTAGAGGTAAAAAATGAAAAGTACAGACTAATATATTCCATTATTAGTAAGGATTCAATGTAAATACCTGATCTCCAAGGTCCCAAAACACAAGTTTTGAATAACTTTCATATCTACCAATATTGAGCCCAACAATAGGAACAATACGATCAGTGGGAATGCCTTTTAAATTTTAAGCTTGAATATTGCGTCTTCAATTTCTCAGGTAAGGTCCACAAATGAAACTAAAAACAAAATAAACATATTTTAAGGTTTCACAGAATGGGAATAGGTTTATCGTTAGATATGATCAAAGTGTACAACAAACCTTAGTACATCTTCATGATGTCACAGATTGACAAACATGTTTCTTGCTTATTTTAAACCATATCTCAGATTTACCTTTATTAAAGTAGATCACTAGTAATTAATGAATGTGAATTTGCATGAAGAGTAACATGTAAACCAAAGAGTGAAAAATTGCCATTTTTCAGCCTTGTCCATTCCAAGAATCAATACACGAAGCTCTGTTTTACTGACCAGGTATTCTCAAAGTCCATTAAACATTGAAAACATGTCTTATCTTTTTCTTGTGCTTATTTTCTCCACTTTATAAAAAGAGAACCCAGATTTTCTTTTCCTAATATAAAGTCTCCATATCAGAATCTGAAAAACAAAAGGCAGCATGTATATCAACATTTCATCACAAAAAGAACACTAAAAATACAGGAGAAGGTACGAGTGGTTGATTCCGTTCCAATTTTGAAGCGACTTGATATGTTAGTAACAAGCACTTATCATAAAAAATATTGAATTCATAGTTTTTATTTTGATTTGTAAATAGATTTTATAATTTTGAAAAGTTGAATACATTTGGAAGGATATGAAATTTTTATTATGAATTATGTTAATTGAGTTTACAAAATTGATTAAAATAATTCATAGATTAAAGTATTCTAATTGAGTTTTTTATTTTTTTGTGAGTGTATAAGGTGCATGCATAAACAGACTTGATATATGCATTGTGGGCTTCATGGCTGATCAACTGCAATCTCTTTATTGGAAGTGATCTTTTGTTTGACAAGTGCAAAACTTGCAATTCGTCTTATAAGTTATGAGATACCCATCATAATTGATAAATGGCCTGCTTGCGTATAATTAAGTGATGATATTGTAATGTTCATAAAACTTTAATTTGAAATTTGCACAAAAACCTTTTACAAACGAAATTATGTAGTTCTTTCATTTTTTTATTGTTAAAGTATTACCATTTTTGTGATATAGGTACATAGAAAGAGCTAGAAACAAAAGGCCGATGGAATTCTTGACGATAATGTTTATATTTTTTGTTTGGTACATTAACTTCAACAATTAGAACTTTTTTGTACATTTTGTCAATCTCTGACATCATGGAGATGTAGTTTTGGTATATTTTTGGGATATAGGTAAATTAACTTCAACAATTAATTACTTTTTTGTGTATTTTTCATTAATGTTTGTTTTTGGTTACCAAGGTTTATATTTTTCTTTATCAACTATGATCAATATTTATTCTTCAATTTGATAAGTTTATGATTGAGGCTGTGACTAGGGAAACGAACCGAACGAACACGAACAAGGCCTTGTTCGTGTTCGTTCGTTAAGAAATAAACGTGTTCATGAACTGTTCATGAACACTTACCGAACGAGATTTTGTGTTCGTGTTCATTAAGAAAATGAACATGTTCATGAACTGTTCATGAACACTTACCGAACGCAAATGAACACAAACAAAAGCAAACGAACACAAACAACCGTTCATGAACATGACAAACACAAAAAAGCTCATAAACACAAACGGATACAATTGATTATAAATTTATTTTAGAATAAATTTTACATTTTTATTACAAACATTACATAAAATTAATTAAAAATAAATAAGTACTTAATATAAATATAAAAAAATACTTGATATAATAATCATAAAAATAAATAACAGAAAAATTAATAATATAAATGAACACATTAACGAACATAAACGAACACATTATCGAACGTTCACGAAGGACATAACGAACACATTATCGAACGTTCACGAACATAAATGAACGAACGCGACTTGTGTTCATGTTCGTTCGTTTAACTAAACGAACGGAATTTTCTTGTTCGTGTTCGTTCATTTACTAAATGAACGAACATAAACGAACTTCCCGCCGAACGGTTCACGAACTGTTTGCTGAACGTTCAGTTCGTTTGCAGCCCTAGCTGTGACTTTTGTCTAAATGTTAGTGTAAGTTTTTTTAATTATCAAATTAAATCCAATTGCTAATTTCTTTACACAAATAAAAATTTGCTTTAAATAGACAGATTCCCAGTAATACATTAGAACTTTTTGATAACTAATTAATGTAATCCATTATTAATGATTTAATTTCATGTTATATTTTTGCAGGAAGTTTGTTTCAACTCAGTGATCAAGTATATAGTGTAAAATTCCTTGTCTTTTGTTATCATAAATATTGTTTCCTCATTGTGTTTTTGTTGTTGAAGCATTGCCATTTACAAAACAGGTGGAATTCGTGAAAGTTACTTTGTGGATTTGAACAAGATGGCATAAGCTAGAAGTGCAGAATCGTTAAAGGTGTAAGTTTAACTGATTATAGAAGATTTTTCTAAATTTCTTAAAGTTTTATGATATATAGTATTGCTAATTTCACGGATGTCTGTATATCGTTTTCCTTAAGGTATACTTTTAACCCTCTCTTTTAAACATGCTGAAGGTTCATTTTTTTGTGTATGAATTGTGAAGTTTGTTGCAATGACAACTATTACATAATCGTTTAGTTTTTTAGGGTTCGTAGCTTCATTCTTGGCGAGGATGATGGTAGGGATACGACGGTGACGGTGACTGTGACGGTGACGGTGACGAGCACTTTATACCTACGGGTATCACTTTAAGGGTTTACATGCGGTGGATTTAGTGTGTGGATCCGGTGATTAATATATAAATGATTTCCCTCAAAATAACCAAAAAGTAATGTAGGGAGTATAATTATTTACCTTCATTAATCATATGAAAAGAATGTTATGTATGTATTGAAAAGTATACGTTAGACAAAATGCAAAATGTATGAAAAGTCGATGAGAAATAACAAATGAAATAGATATACATTATGGTGGGGACGTATCCAAAACAAAAGTCACCCTAAACCACATTTCATATTACATTAATTCTTTTCATAGGTGATTCATATTACATCAATTGTTTCGGGGCAATGTTTCAATTTTGTACATTCATCTAGAAAACAATTAAGTTTCATACAGGTTGTTTTTTATTTGTATATGATGTGAATTTCTTGGAGGTGAACCGACTCTTGCAAGTGAAGTTGATTATTCTTTTATCGTTCTTTATAGCAATTGCTTCTTTTTGGCATTAATCGAGGAAGAAAAGTTTATACAAGTAACATAACACATTCTTTTTTGTTAATATAACCTGTTTAGGTGTTTTTTCTAGTGATAATGGTGTGTGATACATTATCTATTTAACTTTGCAAAATTGTTTTAATCGTGTTCACAAAATCCCAACAAGTCAAGACTAATTCAGTATTGAAACACTAAGTTCTTTGTATGTGTGCCTCTTGGAGTTAATTTGTTACAATGGCTACTACATGTGAGCTTTCTCATTGTTGTATTTGATTAAGAATCGTAGAAAAATTGTGATATTTCCTTCAATGACTACATAGGAAAAAAAATTTAACTAGCTTGACATATACCATTGTTGATAACATATTATTATTAAGTATTTCTTTTCTACGGCCTATTTGTCTACGCCGCTACATCGCGCGGGTTTTCTACCATTCACGTTTAATGGAGGGGATTTTTGAATGGTCAACGCCACAAGAACAATCCAATGAATGATTAAATCTGCAAACATTTTTTACATATCTTACTACACATGAATGTTATAATATATATATATATATATAACATAAATGCATGGAAATAAATATGCAAATAAGTGTCATGGTATATATAGATATAAACATAAATAAGAAAACTAACAGACGTATAATACAATATATCATAAGTGGGTACATTTACTAAAAAAATAAGTATCACGTTGTAAATTGTTGCTACCGCCGCCGCATCACGCGGGTTTTCTACTAGTATGTATATTATATATATATATATATATATATATATATATATATATATATATATTATATATATATATATATGCTAATTCGTTAGCTGACTCGTTAATTTTTCACATAATTTCAGGAATGCAGATTAGTGGATTTCTTCATGCTCATTTAGGACTTGTACCTAGTTTAATAAAAGGTTTTTGCTATATGTATTTGGATAATTGTTTAATTGTAATGTATCATTTGATTTGTTTCATTCATGAAAATAACATTTAATAATATTTTAACTTATTTAATTGCATGTGCTATGAACAATCGATTCACATTCGTCCGCCCCAATGGTTCTGCCGTCGGTCGGGGTGCGACAAATTGGTATCAGAGCCAGGGCCGCCGGTGTGCCAGCGAGGACGCTGGTCTCCCAAGTGGGGGAGGATGTAACATCCCACACCGGTTGGGAAGTGGAATGAAAATCTCTATATAAGGGCTGGATGCCTTCCCTATCGGACGCGTTTTAAACCCGTGATGGAGGTATTCTCTCCAGGTAGCGAACAATATCGGGTGCGGTTTCCTGCTTTTATTAGATACTATTGATATAGATATAGATTAAAATATAAAAATATTCTATTATTTGTTAATTAATAACAAGGGAAAAAATATATAGATATAGATTAAAATATAAAAATATTTTATTGTGTGTTAATTAATAATAAGGAAGAAAATATAAAAGCCAATACCGTTTTGGGGTCCAGTGTGTATTCGAAAAAAGTGAACCAGACTATACCTAATCTCCATTTTGTTTGACCATATAACTCATGTATATAAGTATTTGATTGGTGGATTATTGTTTCCAGGTTGTTCGTTCTTTCTTCTTCTACACACCGGACTCGACCTCCGGCTTCTAAGGTACGAGCTTTACAACAAGCTATAATATCAATTGTTAGATAATTGATAGAAGCAACACACTAAAACACTTTAATTAATATCAAAAACCATAAACTGCATTGACCCCTAACCTCTGTTTATATTAAATAAATACTAATTCTAACCAAACTTAAACTCAATAAAATAATCTTATATAATAAAACCGATAAGTTAATATTAATTTGTTAGAGATATGTTTGGAGAAAAAATTGAGATAAATGATAAAAAGATTTGAAGATAATTGTTAGTATTACTTTATTATTTGTTTGATATTTGTTAGAGTTTATTTTATTCATATGTTGAGTTATATTAGGCATTAGAGTTGACATAGAATACGAGTTTGTCTACTATAAATAGGTGTAGGATCTTTAAAATTTATGTGATTTTTTTCTTAAAATTGACGTTTTATTGTGTTTGATTGATCCAATATTTTCAACAATTAACGATAGAGTTAATCCTAATTTATTAGAGATATGTTTGAAGAAAAAGTTAAGATAAAAAAGATTAGATGATAATTATTAGTATTAATTTATAAGTGTCAAGAGATAATTGTTAGAGTTTATTTTATTGATATGTTGAGTTATATTAGGAACTGAATTAGATACCCGTGTGTTACACAGATTGAAATATGAAAATTATATAATATTATATATATATATATATATATAGGAGAAATATCAAATGAAAACCATGTTTATAATTAAAAAACCGTGAAAACCACCACTACCCAATTACATAACTTATAATTTATTTAACTTTTTGATTGTTTAAAGTATATTTGAGTAAACTCCAACCTTATTTTTGAGGTCATTATATATTTTTTAATTTAAAATCCAAGGAACGATGATGATAGCGAAACGACTTACGTATACGTAACTTGTATGAGTTACATATACGTAACTCTTAATTGTACGCTTGGTAACACGTACTTACATATAAATAACCCCTACATATACGTAACTCTTCATTGTATACTTTGTAACACGTACTTACATATATGTAACTCCTGTTTTTCATGGTTTTTATTTATAACATGGTTTTCAAGAGATCCCTCCCCTATATATATATATATATATATATATATATATATATATATATATATATATATATAATCTAATATATATAATAGATAATTGATATGAAATTATTACATATTATTAATATAGATAACAATCATGTTTAAGTTATAAACAATAGTGTAAAAAGAAAAAAGATCTCATTATTCATAAATATCTATAACCTGATTAACTACAAATTAACTTGTATTATAACAAAAATTAAGTCTTATTAAAGTATTTTTAGTGAAAACTTATTTGTTTCTAGAAAAAATCATGATTAATATTGTATTAAATAAGCATTTATTAGGAAAAGTTTTTTTGGAGTCAAGATTTCTACCAAAAATAATAAATTTATTGGTGATGACACATGGGATAATCTTATGTGGAGCCTAGGTGTAGATGATATTGATGTGCTAGAAAATAGTCATGTGACTGATGTTATTTTGCTATTATTTTAGATTAAAGTTGAAATAAAGTACAGGTTTGTGTGTTATAAATAGAGTTGTAGGATCTTTGTAATTTGTGTGTTTTTGTTCTTACTAAATTGGTGTTTATCGTGTTTGCTTGAAACAAAATTTCCAACAATTGATATTAGAGCGTGAAAGACGATCTGGACAAAGACGTACAGATTAAGCAAGAGGGCAATTAAGAGGTTCTATGTGAGCAAAATATCAAAACCACCATAGAGGTTATGTGTGAGCCAAAAAAAGATCAGTTTTGCATGAGCTAAGAAAAAAAATTATACGTGATTCAAGAAGACTAAGGTTCTGAGTGAGACAGGGGAGCGGTTATATGTGAGCTGGATAAGACCAAGAGAAGAAGACAATTTGTGTGATCAAAACAAGGATTCTGTGTGAGTCGATTGAGGAAAAAACAAAGTTGTGTGACTTTGTGTGAGTCAGAAGGGAAGCGATTCTTTGTGAGTCATAAAGAAAACTATTGAAAGCAATCAAGACAACAATGAATAAGAAAGAAAAGGGATAGCAGGAAACAATATCGAGGAGATGATAATGCTATTATCATGATGATTATAAACAGATCGAGATTTCAAGATCAAGTAGACTAGATGACGATAATGGTCTGTGTGACTGAGGGTTGGATCAAAAGAAAGAAGACAAGATAAACAGTCCAAGATTTAAGAAAAAGAGTCACAAGTTTTGTTTGGGATTAAAGATCTTTATCGTACGAATCAGGATAAAAAGATAGAATGATAGAGTGAATCTTAATTTGTTAGAGATATGTTTGAAGGAAAAGTTGATATAAATAAAGAAAAGATTAGAATATAATTGTTTGTATTAATTTATTATTTGTTTAAGTGTCAAGATGTAATTATTAGATTTTATTTATTGATATGTTTAGTTATATTAGGAATTAGAATTGAAATAGAATACAAGTTTGTCTATTATAAATAAAGGTGTAGGATGTTTGTAATTTGTGTGGTTTTGTTTTTAACAAATTGATTTTATCGTGTCTACCTGATCCAAAATTCCCAACTAACGAAACAAAAGGAATACATCAATATAATCATGAAACGTAAATATACAAATATACCAATCTTTCTATTCAATAAAACGGATTTACAAATTGGGCAATAGTGTGCTTGTTTGTGGATTCTTGGTGTTACAATTATGGTTGTGAAATCAGAGCAAAACCATCACTCATATTGGTTTAACCAGAAACAAGTCTCTTTACTCGTTAGCATCCAATGAATCGCTTGGGGTTAACCCAACAATCAAGATGTGGTTGGATGACTGGAATACTTTATACCGGTTAAATGAGTACTTCATTATAGGTGTAACATCCGGCCTCTCATACCACCAATATTGTTTACTTCACCATAAAAAGCTCATGGATTTGCTTTTGGTTACTCGGGTGAAAACTTCCCAGGAGGTCAACCATCCTGGATTGCTGCCATTTAAGTACGCTTAACTATGGAGTTCTCCTCTCATCCACAGCCATACACCCAAAACACGTTGGTGATATAAGAGGCCAGACATTATTTATGAACCGAGCATCTTTACTGTCCACGGCCGATGTGAGATTTACGTAGGGTGTCACAATAGGAGAGATGGTGAATGAACTTCATAGATTAAGCTATAAAAGTATGTCTATTGTTAAAAGCATTTGTTAGTCAAAGTGTAATTCTTAAGTTTTAACTTTTTAATCGGTTATGATTAATGATAACCATATATGTATGTGTGTGTGTATATATAATATTATATATATTAGATATATATATATATATATATATATATATATATATATATATATATATATATATATATATGTGTATATTTCATTTATATTTTATTATTTAAATTAAGTATTATAATATTAACTAAATACTATTTACCAAATATTTACATAGTTATAATAATAATAATAATAAATCTACATATATATTTTTTTCTAATTCAACTCGTGTAACACACGTGTATCTAACCTAGTATGTGTGTGTGTAAATTCACGTTCGTTAAAAACTACACGTACATAAAAATTTAACTTACATATAGTAAATTACATGTGTAAATTGTAACTTACATAGTGTAAATATGTGTGTGTTAGTTACATTTTACTCGTGTGTTGATTTTTTAACAAACGTAATTTACACACACATATATATAAAGAACATAATGTTGTATATGTACAATAATGTTATTTGTAATCTATAATAACGATTTAACTTAAACTTGACTTTGTTTTCGGAAGTCTGCAAAAGTTTTTGTAATTTTTATCGGTTTGCAAATGAACTCTACCATACATACATATATATACTAGTGGTGCCCGCGCGCGTTGCGGCGCATGCGTCATGTTTATTTAATGAAGGCTTCGTTGTAGAATGAACGTACGTAAAGACTTTTAAAGGAGCATAGTGTGATTGCAGGTTGAGAATTATCATGTTGTTGTACGAAGGTAGGCGATCACCTTGTTTTTAGTGAAAATAGTAGGTAAATCGTATTCAATAAGCAAGAGGGTATGTCTTTTGGGACATTTAAGGTTATGGTTTACATTTTTAAAGGGAAATGTATAAATTATTTTGGGACATATAATTATTTTGAACATGACATAGTAGTACGGTATACTTTAGATACTGATGCGGTAGGGTGTTCATTGTTTGTCATAAGTCTTGCACAACTCAATTATCTCGTCCATAAACGGAATTGGTGGATTGGAGGTGTTGGGAAGAGGCTAATCCACTGTTCTCCTTGCAACACCCATATGTCTAGCCACATATCTTGGAAGCCAGTTGTTAGTACCATGTGCAGGGTTTTGCACATCGAGTAGAATGCCTTGGAAAATGCCCCTGACGGGACGTTGGGAAGTTGATCTCTGTTATTTGCTCAGTGGTAGTATTAAACCCAATGACAGCATTCCTTCCTACAACCCAGCACTCGCAAATCGTGAAGTATAGTGTGTCGCCACGAGAGGGTTCCCGGTGACCAGTAGAAATGGCGGGTTGTGTATGCTGGATTTGTTTTGAAGGGTATGATCCTCCATGTTCCTATGTTTCGGGAATACACATGGGCGTGAACCACGTTTGATCTTCGCGTCATGTGTAGTACGCGATAGTCATTGGAAGTGGTGTTGTATAGTCCGACAGCGTCTAAAAATCTTCGTACATGTCGTGGCCATAATCGGTGTCCAAGCGCTTGTACGAAGTAGTTGTCGGATTCCACAGGACCAACTCATTACTCTGGTGGAAGCACCCACAAAGTAACCCATCCAAGTGTGCTAGTATCATGACATCGTTAATGTTGGGCTTGGATGGGAGGCGTGTGATGGTTGGTGGTCCATATTCTTCGATTTGAAGGTCAATTGGATGAATAATGGAGTGGAGGTCGCGGACAAAGAGTGTCTTTTGCCTACATGTTTGTGATGCTCGTGAACTGTGTGCCCTCTCAAAGTCTCGGGTGGAAAGCAAGGCATACCACTGCTTGCATACAACTCTGGATCTGGCAGCATCCTTTGCGGGCACCCTTGTTACTTTGTGTACAGAGAGTGGAATACTTGTACTACTAATTGATGGAACAAATGTTATCAACACAACCCAGGAACTTTACATTTGAATCATGGTCAAAGCTTGCGAATAATATAACATTCGAACACCAAAATACATATGCATAGTGTTTCACACGCTTTAAGCAGAAATGTAATGTAAGAATCAGTGGACTATAAGTGAACAATGAACCATATCAATTTAATGGCAGCAGGCTTCTTTAATTAAATGAAACAAGAAACAAATCCTCAAATGAAGCAGTGAAGAAAAGCGAAGAGAGAGAAAAGTAAGCGGTACCTGTAAATGACAGAGCAGTAGGTAGGTGATTGAAGGGTCCTTGTGCTTGCCAGAAGACAAAAGACATATAGAACAGGGGGACGAACATATACATACCGTAAACCCCTCGAATGCTTGAAAGAATGCTGAAATTTGGTGGGTCAGAAGTCATACCTTCGTTTCTGTGTTGACCTTCGTTTCTGTGTTGTCGATGGTGGAAGTGCAGATGTTCGTGAGATGAATGCGTGAATCAGAAGATAGAGGAGAGGTGAAGTGAGCAGTAGTAACTGCCGCCCCATTAAAGGCCAGAGCACCTCGCATTCATCGGCATTGAATGTGAGCGGGGGTGGGGTAAGGATAGTTTAAAAGAATGTATGTATGTATGTATATATAAATTAATTCAGGAAAGTGACTTTATATAGAGTAATTTATGAAAGTCAGTTTGTTAATCATTTTCTGAAATAACTAAATTAGAGATTATAAGGAGAAAATTATAGTCAAGAAGTGAAATAACTTTTAACATAGTAAAACATATCCAAATCTTACAATTGAAAGAAGGAATTGATTTATCTTTGAACAATGATAAAACCTTAGACAATTGCTTTTGTTTAAAGCTCAAATACTGTCATATATATGGAAGGTTTTTTTTTTCTCTCACTTATGCGGTACGTGGCACCAACGTCCTATATTTGATATAATGTTTGTTTATTAAAATGTAGAACGACATGATTAATAAATGATATGATTTCGGCATGAAATACCTAAGTGGTAACATGGGTTTGAATGCTCGGACAATAAATTGTCAAATGCTACCAACACAAAATCATGTTTAGTATCAAACAATGTAAAGCGCCCAAAACTATGTGGTGTCAGGTGTGTATAACTATTTTCATTTGTAACGACCCTAAACCAAAGCATGATATTGGTATTAAATATGTTTTGTTAATGTTTTAAATCTGTTGATTGTTTTTTAGGAGGAGAAGTCATAGTCGCGTAAAGATAAAATTCACCAATAGCTTTAGTGGCCTTAATGATTCTAGACGAAAGCATGATATGGGTACTAAATCTGCATTCTTACTATTTTAAATCTGTTGAGAAGTTGCATGAAGCGAACGTGTAATCTTAATTCTGTTGCACAATCTTAAATAAAAGATACAACTGTCATTGTAGTAATCAGTGTTTAATTGGAATGTTTGTGTTATGACTTGAGTACATTTTTATCTTTCTTTTGCTCCTGTACAAAAGTCATAATACCACGAAAAGATTTTGGTTTTTGTAGGCAGCACATGAGATAGGAATATAAGCTCTTTGTAACTCTGTTACATCACTTTTGAAGGTAACAAAAGGTAAAGCATTAAAATACATGTCTAACGATAGAAGCTACTATAAAGGGTTCACTGTGAAGATGTGAAACTGAACATGGAGTCTAAGACGACGACCGGTCCTTTCAATATCACGTGCCTCAGGCATGTTTGGTTCATAGGCAATCGTTGTTAGCTCTGTAGAAATCAAAATATTTTCTGAACAAAAAAGAGAATGTATAAGTTTAGGTAACATATTAAAGGGTTTGAAATAGTATATGTATTGTAAGAATATATTTATAAGGTAATACATACCCTCTGGTAAGTGAACCAACTTCACTCGAGATGCATACATGATAAGATTTGTTGAAATTGCTATATAAGTTGTAAACATATTTGTCTGGTTTGAATCGTATAAAAGCATCCGTATTATGTAACCGCTGAGATATGTATTTAAGTTTAGAATCACAAACAAATATCTTATCTTCTTATCTTTTTATATATGACGACGTTAAGGAAATTTTATATATATTATGAAAGCATTGACTTACGTCGCATCTTGAAGGACCAGTTCGAAATGGTATCGTCCTTTTTTTCGTTTGCCCTTGACAATCCAGCCAACAACATCTACAATGATCATAAGTGTTGTTATTGGGGAATTAAGGTGTGTACGTTATAGGTGTAACAAAAGTAGATACACCGAGAAGGTTGCACGTACCAGTTAGTAACTTTTGGTGTCTTCTATCATGATTAAGAATTTGAATAGAAGGAACTGATGGGTACAAACAAAATCCTCTTGGAAATGGACTTTCAAACGGAATAAGTTTAGTGTATTCGCTAACGACAATTTTGAAGGCACCACAAATCAGGATGTACTTTTCATGTGTTGGATACTCTTCATATTTAAAATTCTCAATTTGAAAACGACTTAGCACATATACATTAGCCACCAAATCCATATTATTATAATAGTCCGTTAAATGTTTTGGGACAAACGCGGCTATTTTTTGTCTCTAGAAAACAAAAAGACCGGTCACAATGTAAAATATGATAAGTAATTCTATATTTTATTAAGAACGGGAAAAGTAAACGGCTTACGTTTTGATCGAGAAATATGACCAACGATTTGTTCTCAATAGCAGCGTTCAATATGAACTCGACCCAAACAAAGAGAATAGTATACCAACTTCCATAATTTGCGAGTGATAGAAAGAGTCAACAACCGAATGAACATCCATGTCTTAGTCAGACCTTCACTTTTGTATTTAGTTTGTGAAAACATTGAATAATTTATGTTAACCTAAAAAAAAAGAAAATTTATTTAATTCCTACATGTAAAAATGTTTGACTTTTATTTAATTCTAATTCTAATATGAGATAAAGTTAAAACCATTTGTTTACTTATAAATATTCTTAAATATGGAAGTTTTTATAAAGGAAATTAAAGAAACCATAATGTCAGGTTGTTTAGTTGTGTAGAAGTGTTGCTATAATAATATGTAAAAGAACTACGGTTTTATGAAGTTTATATGTGATGCATATGAATATATAGCTTTGATGGTCAACATGTGAAGGACGTTAGCTTGTAACTACACCTCAGAGCGGAATCGCAAGAAAGGGTAAGAAGCAGTTTTTGTGTACAGTGTGATTTTAGTGCTGTGTGAGGAGCAGTGTTAATTATTTAGGAGAACAGCATGTTAGGTTGAGCTGATTACAATGCGAAAAAAAATATGCTTCGTGTTCCAACACATGTCACGTTTATTTTGAAGTACACCAACTTAACATAAAAGCAATATAGAACATAAAATTCAGTAGGGCGTCCGTACCACGTACGATTTAAGTTACAGTATGTGGGTGCCTGGAAATATTTCATATGCGCGCAACGTGATGATGTAAGCATAAGCGGGCATGGAACATGGTTCGTAGGCGGCTTTATATAGTTGGTGACACGAGCGACCGTAGGAACAACGTTGCGACATTATCACGGGTGAAGGCGACGCAGTGGAAGCAGTTAACGGGGTCCGTATGTGAGTCGACTTCTAAAACCTTCATGGAGTTACTCATGAGGAAGCATACCCCATTGGTCATGTAATGTGTACTGGCGGACCAAATTGTTACTGGGATAGGAGGGGTACAACGGTTTGAGAAGGCGTTAATCCATTGTTCTCCTCGGAGGACCCACACCTGAAGAAGCATTTCATGTAGGCCAGTTGTCACAAACATGTGCAGCTTATCCTGAATTGTGATCAGGTTGGCTACGAACACACCCTACAGAGTCGACAGGTGGGAAGTGTGTCTCTGCAACCTGTTCTGTGATGATGTCAAAGGTCACAATAGTTTCTTTGCCTACGTCCCAACAATTATAAACTGTGAAGTAAAGAGTGTCGCCACACTGTGTTCCAGGGGACCAATAGTAATTACGTTGAATGTAGTCAACATTTGGGTTAAAATGTATTTTTCTCCAACATGTTGTTTGGCGTGAGTATATGTTTGTGTCAAATCCATATAAAGTGCGGCTGATATGCATTACCCTGTAGTCTTGCATCGGGTGTTTGTACAATCCAATTGTACCGAGTAGTAGTAGGGTTCCATAAGAACAATGCATGGGTGTTGTGCACCCAAACACACAGTAGCCCATCTAAGTGTGATAGAACAGAGATGTTCGTAATATTAGTGGTGAATGGGCATGCAATAGCAGCACGTGCGCCATATTCCCTGGTCTTGAAGTTTGCTGCATGCACAACACCGCTGAGGTCGTCAATTATGAGGATTTGTTGGTTACTCCGGACTAATGAACGAGACCCATGCACCATTTCAAACTCTGGTGATGAAAGTGAATTGTACCACTCCTTGCAGACACTTTTGCACCTTCCAACGGTTTTCATAGTGGCCCTAGCAAGTATTCCAAATATGATTGCATCAGCGGGCAAGGTGTTCATGGTGGATTTGGCTGAACGGTGTTGTGCGTACAGATCTGACAACACAAACAAAAGACATTAGCGTTGATTGAAGTGGGACGGAACGTGGTCTTATAAGCAGGGCGACAGTCGTTTGAACATGGGCATTTATAGGAAGGTAGGGTATGCGTGCACACATTATGACAAGCAGGGCACAGGGAACTGCATAAGACATGTATAACATAACTGGGAAAATCACGTTATGAAGAAAACATATAAAAAAAGTTACGGAGCAACAATTTCAGAAACAAGTAGAAAACATTGCGACAACATATCCAAACATAATGTATGCCACAGATGGTTATTCAATCATTTCTTTTTGTTAGTTTGCATTTGTCAGTTATAGTATCACTCTTTTTGGTTATCTTTTGCCTCCGGCTTTTTGATTTTGGGCTGGCAAAGTGGGCGTCAACCACCTTGGCTCGTAACTTTCACTGATGTTGCAGGAACTTTTGGGTACATACTTAAATAACAAAGTAACTTATCTTATGTTAACCAGCTATCTGATTAACTTTTGCAAGCGCAGGCCAACTGAATCTTATTTTAGAATGTATTTCATGCTCAACAACAAGGTCTTAAAGTAAGGTGTTAAAGTAAGTGGAGTTTCAAAACTGATAAGCAGAGATGCAACGTAAATGAACTTTTCAAAGTTAATAATTTACATAATTTGACAGCAAAAAAGCTTTAGCATTGCAATTTTATTGTTATTGTTATGTAAGCAATATATTTTTTCATGTGCATAACATAGAAAGCCCTAAACATTCATCCTTTTGGCAAATTCAATGTCATATCTCTTGCAGTTGTTGATGAAATTATCAATATTTTATCTCCAAAGCATAAAATCCAAAGTAGTTCAATAGCTCAAAAGCTATCTGAAATCAATTCAATTAAGGTAATGTTCTCCTACTCAACTTGTAGATAGAGAATTTATGAATGAAATTAGTATCCATTTTGCTATGCACTGCTTAGTTTATACTCTTTGTGTTCCGATTTTGTAGTTAGCTGTTGCCCCTAATAGTATTACCCACATAGTGGAAGAGGCATAACAACACAAACAAATAACAACCACAACCATGCTAAATTCAAATAACAGCAACCCAAATTAAATAGAGATAATAGAAGATGCGATACCTTAGAAACCAGAATGTCGGTGGCTTAACGGGCGGTGGATTCATAGGTGAGGGTGAAGGAGGTGCAACGCTTACGATATGGGTAAATTACTATTTTACCCATCATTCATGCATTATAAAGTAAGATATATATATATATATATATATATATATATATAATAGATTACTTTGTTTTCAGAAGTTTGCATTGTTACCTCAGAACAATAGATTACTTAAAGTTAATGTAACGGTTTTTTATTATTATTTTTAGTGTATTGTAATGTAAGTAATTATTAATGTAATGATAGTTTGATGTAATGTAATGTAAGTGAGGTAAGTAATTTAATTTAATGTAATGTAACTAATGTACGTAGCGCCAATTTGTTATGTTTAAGCTCACATGGTAAACTCAATATAAGTGGATGGAAAGGAATGTAATTAATATACCGTAACGTTTAATTTAAATCAGGTTTTAATTTGTTATTATATTACAATAAATGAAAATTAATGTTAAATTAAATTAATGCTACTACTGTAAGTGCTTTGTGTTTATGATATGTAAGAGCATTCACAGCCCTCTCCCTATATATGTGTTACTGGGTATCCTATATTATGGGGATGGTTGTGAGTGAAAAATGTATAAAATTTATGGGTATTGTATATTGTTTCTTTATATTTGAGGAAACACGATACAACCCCTGTAAATTTTTTAATATTTTTAAAAGTGATTGTGAGTGGATAAGAGAGAAAATATAATGATAAAAGTATGAGAAAATATTATTTAATTGAAAAAGAAAGAAAAAATAATGATTTTTATTTTAACAAGTGATATGTAATCTAACTCAAGTCATTTCAAATTTAGGGAAAAATCTTTAAAAAATAAATGAACTTAAAAAAGAATTAGGAATTTATGAAAAAGAAAAAATAAAATTGATGAAGGTACAGAAGTAGTACAAATGATACAGTGTATGTGGTGAAAGTAGTACAAAATCAGATATGAAATTTAATGTTAAATTAAAGTAATACAAATACTGTAACTGATTTTAGTTTATGCTAAGTAAGTGATATGTAATTTAACTCAAGTTATTTCAAAATTAGGAAAATAAAATCTTTTTAAATAAACAAACTTAGAGAGAATAAGAAATCTATGAAAAATAAAAATAAAATCGATGAAGGTACAAATGGTAGTACAAATGGTAGTACAAAATAACATATGAGGGGATCTTTTGTACGTTAAAGGAAGTATGAGGATAAACTATAAAGGTATAAAAAATGTCTAAAAAAGAAATTATATAAAACCTTTAGTCAAACAATAAAATTAAATGTTAATAACCTTTTGATCTAATGGTTTAAGAAATTGATAAAAGATATTGTCTCTCTTAAAGTTTTAGGGTTTAAACATTGTCATTAAAAAATAATTACTAATTTAATGTTATAACTACTAACAATTAACTTGGCGTTTAAAAATAATAATAATAAATGAAAGTAGATATCTTACAAAGAGATGTTAATCATAACATAGTACACCACACACCATGTGAGTCATATTTTATGGAAAAATAAAAAGAAGTAATTATATTTTTTTTAACGGTAAATGTACGACCCTACTTCGGAGGACATGTGTTATCTTAATCGGGTACATCTATCCGTATCCCAGCCGGGACCGCACCCCCAACCCCCTCAGGAGGAAACTCATTGCTGAGAAAATCCCCTGACTCAACTCTGAACATTTTGTTCAGAGTGAGACTTGAAACCATAACCTCCTATTATTACATGTTATGAATACCTTATCTTAATCAGTTGGACTAAAAATAATTGATAAAAGTAAGTAATTATATATAGTTTAAAACCCAAACATCACAAAGTCAATGCATAATGTAAACTCTCGTTGCATCACATGTGCAACTACCGTGAGTTTGATTTGGGTTATTTTTTCAAAATAATTATTTTATTAGTACAATTAATTTTTATGAAATATTGTTTTTCGCTTATAACTTTAAGAATACAAAATGTTTTTGAACTTCAAACACATCGTTACGATTTGTTTATTTTTATTTATATTCAGATGTATCTTTTGTTCGAAACCAATTCCGGGTCAAATATAATATTTATAATTTTTTTTCACAGCAAGGTAATGTTTTTTGAAAATTTGAATATAGTGTTGTGACGTGGTTATTTATAAGTATATTTCAATATATATTTTGTTTAAAACCAAGCCCACAAACGAGCATTCAAAACATGTTGTTCAAGTATAATATATTTTTTTAGTTCTTTTAAAACATCGTAATTATTTTCTATATTCAGAATATATCGTTACGGCGTGTTTATTTTTATATAAATTTTGACATAAATTTAATCCAAGCCGGCACAACGCGCTGACAAAAACACTAGTTGACTTCTAAGATATAAATGGACTATAATACTTTTAGATTCTTTTAATATATGATGAAGTGGCAGGCTCCCATTGGCTCAATTAGATTAAAAAGTTCTTACAATTATTGTTCATAAGGACAACAATTTAATACTTTTATATACATTTTTTTAAACGGCTAATTAAATCATTGCGGTTCATTAGCCCACTGATCATCTCCAAATATTTTAATATACATATAATTTTAATAGGAATTTAGTGAACCAAACTAGACCTTGGCCCCGTGTTTGCCCATATCTATATTTGTATATAAAGCAAAACTTTCTAACACAAGTATAATTTTACAAAAAAATTAAGACACCTAGTATAACTTTTTAATTATTAGGTACAATTGTTATATGCAATAATTCCTATGTTGCCTATCGTTTAAAAAACTTATTATAGTTAATACATTAACTAATGCATATTATTAATACATTATTTAATAATGTAAGATTATTTAATTCACTGCATTATATATTATATTATTTATAATATTTTAATATTTAAATTTATTAATAAGCATTATCTTTTTTGAATATTTAATTATATAGTTACTATATACTTTTATTATTATAATAATAATAATAAATACATTTATAAATAAGTGGTATCTTATTTGAATACGTAATTATATATTTACTAAATACTTTTGTAGTAATGATGACAATAATAATCTATATCTATAGTATTATATAAAGCATTTGATGATAACACACTCGTAATTTACTCAAAATTTAAGACACGTAATATAACTTTTTAAACATAATGTACAAGTGTTATATACAATAGTTTCTAATTTGCCCATATTTAATAAAATTTTTCCAATTACTACATTATTTAATATATATTTATTTTAAGTATTATCTTATTTAACATATTTAAATTAATATTAAAACATATATATTTTATTATTTATATTTTTATAACTTAATACTATTTTATTTAAGTATTATTTTATTTAAACATTTAAGTATATGATCCCTAAATATTTACAATTTTATAATAATAATAATACCCAAACGCCAATGCTCATTTTGGCTTCTAATTTCACCATCTTCTTCCTCAACAGTTGCAAGGGTTGCATTTGCAGTTGTCACCACATTTACATGCATGTCCACCTTTTGCAACAAAGCTGCTCTCGCTTCCCTCACCGTACCTACAAACACACGCAAATATTTATGTTATAATTAATGAATAATTACTAACTCATGTTATAATTACTAACAACTAATCTATGGTTTAAAAAATAATAATAAATGAAAGTAGATATTGTACTAAAAGAAAAGATGATAATCATAACACAGTACAATAAACACCATGTGAGTCATGTTCTATAGAAAAATGAAAAGCAGTAATTAACTTCTAAGATATTAAAGGACTATAATATCCTTTTAGATTCTTTTAACATATGATGATGTGATATGCTCTCATTGACTCAATTAGATTAAAAAATTCTTACAATTATTGTTCATACGGGCAACAATTTAATATTTTTATATATATATTTTTTTTAAACGGTTAATTATATCATTGATGGATTATTAGCCCATTTATTATCTCCTATATTTTAATATACATATCATTTTGATAGAAATTTAGTGAAACCAAACTAGACCTAATCCCCGTGTTTGCACATATCTATATTATTATATAAAGTAAAATTTTAGAACACAAGTGCAATTCAAAAAAATAAAATAAAATTAAGACATCTAATACAAATTATTAAGCACTAGATACAAGTGTTCTATGCAATCATTTCTATTTTGCCCATTATTTAAACTTCTTCTGATTAATACATTAGTTAATACATATTATTAATAGATTATTTAATAATGTAACATTATTTAATTCACTATATTATATGTTATATTATTTATACTACTTTAAATTAATATATAAATTTATTAATAAGTCTTATCTAATTTGAATACTTAACTATATAATTACTAAATATTTTTATAGTAATAATAATAATAATAAGAAGAAGAAGAAGAAGAAGAAAAATCTATAAATAAATATTATCTTATTTGAATACTTAACTATATATTCACTAAATACTTTTATAATAATGATGACAGTAATAATATATATCCATACTATTATATAAAGCATTTGATAAGTATACACTTGTAATTTTACTCAAAATTTAAGACACATAATATAACTTTTTAAATATATGGTACAAATGTTATATACATTAGTTTCTAAATTGCCCATATTTAATATATTCTTCTAGTTAATACATTATTTAATATATATTTATTTTATGTATTATCTTATTTATAATATTTTAAATTAATATTAAAATATATACATTTATTATATATTTTTTATAACTTAATACTATTTGATTTAAGTATTATTTTATTTAAATACTTAAGTATATGACCGCTAAATATTTACATAGTTATAATAATATAATACCTAAATATATCAACTTTTAAGAAAGAACGGAAAAGAGGCTCGATAACACCTAGTCGATAACAAATAGAAAAAATTATGAGTAGTGAATGTGTAGGTTTCTCAATGTTACCGCGACATTTTTTTTCCAAACTAATGAAAAACCTAATTTATTTTTTAACAATTTTACATTTAAGCTTTTATTGATTTTTTTGAAACTAACCACAACATTTTCTCTCTTTTTTTTTTCAAGTTGATACCTACTTATTTTGTATTTTTAAAATTGTATATTTAAGCCTTCAAGTTATGTAAAATTTACATTTAATCAACTAACTTTTTTAAAATTTTATACTTGAGCCTTCGAGTTATGTCGAATTTACATTTAATCACCTAAATTTTTGTAAGTTTTATATTTAAGCCTTCGAGTTGTGTCAAATTTTATTTTAATCAATTTACAATATTAAAGGCACTATTTACGTATTTATTTTATTTTTTTTCTCTGTTTTGAGGTATTTATTTTTTATAGTATTTTCTTCTATTACACTTATTGTCAGCGTTTCGCACATAATTTTTTTCGGGTGTTAAGTACTAATATATAAAAAATCAGAATTGAATTTTTTAATTTTTATAACCCCGATTTATGGCACGGGTCACACCACTAGTAACTCCTCGTGTATATAAGTATTTGATTGTTAGATTTTTGTGTCTAGGTCTATGAAGATGCAAAATATATTCTTTTAGATGAATGTAGATGAGACAAAATAAATACATCGATATGGTCATATAAACATAAATAAATAGAGAGAACAATCTTATTATTCAATACAAAGGATTTAAAATTTGGGTAAATTATGTCTTTGTTTGTAGGTTGTTGGTGTTCTAGTTATGGTTTCGAAATCAGACCAAACCATCACTCATACCAGTTAAACTAGAAACAACCGTCTTTACTCATTAGCATCCGATGGACCGCTTGGGGTTCACCCGAAAAGCCAGGTGTGGCTGGACGACTGGAATGACATTTCAAACTTAAGTCTCAAGTACACTTTGTAATCATCAGATCTAAACATTTGTTGCTAGATCTAAGAAGAGAGCGAGTGGAAGAAACACATGCTAAACGAGTAGTTCATTATAGGAGAGATGGTGAATGAACTTGACATCAAAGTTAAAAGCATTTGTACACTATACTTCAAAGATTAAACTATAAGAGTATATGTCTACTGTTAAAAGCATTTGTAAGTTAAAAGTGTAATTCTTAAGTTTTAGCTTTTTAATCATTTATGATTAATGATTTCAGTTTTTAACTGGTTTGACCAGTGAACCGATTAATTACAACCGACATATGAATCAATGTGATTAATGAGAAACAAAATACAAAAGGGTATAAAAGAAAATCATTATATAGATACCCAAACAAAAGCATTAGCCATTAATATTTCATATGCAACACATTAAACAACCTTGGAATCATCTCACAATCAACTTCATCTCCAAAAGAGATGCAATTGCATGTGATTCCATACTTATTACACACACAAACACAAAACACAACACATAATTCAAACACCAATGCTCATTTGGGCTTCTAATTTCACCATCTTCTTCCTCAACAATTGCAAGGGTTGCATTTGCAGTTGTCACCACATTTACATGCATGTCCACCTTCTGCAACAAAGCTGCTCTCACTTCCCTCACCATACCTACACAATATTCATCATATTAATGTAACAATTACAATTACGCTTAAATTCAATCAAATCAATACAAAATCAAGGCTTTTATACATTTGTTTCGGGGCAACACCGTCAACGATCACGACGGATGTAGCCGATTTCTCGACATCAGGGTACATTCCGCATCTGCAAACATAAATTCACAATCATAAACAAGAAAATCATCGATGAAATCATACGATCAACGAGTCATTTACCCGTTGCAGCCGCTGCCGCATGAGCAGCTGGATCCGCAACCGCACTTTCCGCTGCAGCAAGACATGATTGAGTGATTTAGAGAGTGAATTGAAGGTGTTTTTGATTGAAGATTGATGTTGATGATGATGTTTTGGGAGACGATGGGTGGGTGCTATAAATAGAATGTTGGTGGTGAAGATGGACCGTACACGTGTACGGTTGTGAAGGTAGTTACGTATCTAGGGAATTGTTCCGTCTGTCACCGTCGTGCAGGGGATCAGATTATTGAAGTTAGTGTAACTATATGAAACCGTTCGTTTCATATACAATTTTGTTTCTTCTATAAAGCAACGAAATGACGCTCTCCAATAATTTTAGTTTTTTTTTAACAATCAACGACTCAACGAATATTTCAAACGCGGTTATCCGGGTAAAAATATTGACGAAAGGCCACTTTACGCTCATGAACACAAACAACGTTTGTGACCCGGCCCGCCTATTTTTTTAGGGGGAACCCGTCACCCATAGGCCAATATGATAAAACCCCTGACTCGTTTGAAGTATATTGCAACAAGTGAGAACTTTCAATTTAAAAAACTATGAGGTGATTTATCCAAAACAATTGATCTAACGTTTTTTGATGCAACCTCAAATCCCAATTATTTATTTATTTTTATTTTTGTTTACGGATAAACGCACCCACAACTTTTAAACTACACCATCTAAATTGCGTTTTTGTTTGGGATTTAACCCAAGTTTTCCCCCTCAAAGACGATCGTCTTACCACGACACTTGGGGGTGGGGTGATAGATACTAGCTAGGAGCATGGGAAGTTTAGCATATAAATAAAAAAGTGGATAGTTTGTTATTTATATTATATTAATTTGCAACTTTTTATGTATAATGGTATGTACTTCATGCTTAGAGGGGTTTAAAAAAATTAATTTTTCAATTCTAACCCAAAGCTTCTATTCTCTTGCAATGTAACCTTACAAATTTTATTTTTATTACTTTTAACCTAAAATTTTTCATCTTTTGCAATTAAACCTTATAACTTTTTTACTTTAAACTTTGTTCCTTATACTTTTCATCTTTCGTAAATATTCGTTTTATGTTTCGTTTTAAGTTTTGCAAGTTAACATGACGCAACATGCATGTGTGGTTCAATATTTTTACGTTTTTCTTTACATTTCGTGTAAATTTTGTGAGTTAATACATCGCAACATACGTGTGTGGTTCACTTTTTTACGTCTATTTTTCCCGTTTGACAGGTATGTCGCAACGCGTGGGTCTTAGACTAACTTAGTTATACTTTTCTGTGTTTTACGTTTCAGATTAATTTCTTTGCATTAACACACCACAACTTCAATTGATGGTCACTGGCGGTGGTATGACACTGGTGATGTTTGGCATGGTTTTAAGCCCTCGTCGCAACGCGAGGGAGCTTAATTCTAGTTTTTAACATTTCATAACCTTTGTTACATAATAAAGTAGACACATTAAATATGTTAGTTTATTTTAAGTCTACGGAAGTAAAAACTTATTTGTTATATTCAATGGTATACAAAAATATAAAAAAAATCTTAATGACGGAAGGGACCAACGCTTCTACTCCTAAGTTGAGGAGCCGTTCATATCGAGAAGCAAGGGATGTCCTTTATGGTAGATGTTAGGAAAGCCTCATTGCAGACAACCATTTGTAACTCAACTTTTAGACTCAAATAGATGAAGTGTTCTATGGACAACTTGCAACATTGGCACGTAGGATTCCAAGAAGAAAGAGGCGAGCACGTTAAAGTTAGAGCAACAGTAGAAACGCGAAATTATATAGTTATCTGGTTGAGCATGCTATTAGTTAGGAGCATGAGAGCTTTCAAGTGTCAAATGTTTTTTTGTTGAACTTTCGTATTTAGTATTGTTCAAATACAAAGTAATTCACCGGTTCAGTTTTTTAGAAGGTAACATATAATCGAGTCCCGTTAAACATATTATCGTTTTTGTTATCAAATGTGAAAAATAGTAATAATAATAATAATTATTATTATTATCATGAGTTTTACATTAGAAGATACATGTTACATGCATTAGGTACAATTGTATTGACATGGCCTTGTTGTCACATTCATTATCACCAAGGGTGGGTTTATGGGCGTTATTCTCTTTTCAAACAAAAGAATGGTCATTAAGACTCATATCTTACTTTTTAAAAAAGCTGCCTCTTTTTTCTTCTTATTTTATCAAAATCAATTATAGTGTTTTAACTTTATTCAAATTTATACTAAAAAACAAAAGCAAAAAAGGAAAACACTTTATATAAAAAATGTGATTTTACAAAAAAAAAAAAAAAAAAAAAAAAAAAAAAAAAAAAAAAAAAACTCAATTTAATAGAAAAAACTATGCTTTACTTAATTAATGTTACTTGTAAATCGTTATTAGATTTATCCGTTTGTTACCAACGATCTTTAGCTAAAGTGATTAAGGTGATATACTAAAAAATCTTATAAAAACATGTGGCGTTTTTTATTTCAAATCTCATCTTTAACAAAAATAAAAGGGGTCCTAGGTGTGCCAAAGGGTTTTATCACCTAATATGAGTTTCCTCCTAAGGGTGGTTTCATGTTTCATATTTAGATAATGAAGATGATTAGGTAGGTCAGTGATCGTCAGTGATCCAATTAGCTATTAAAAAAGATTTATCCATTTGTTCTTACTTAAGCAAACAGAAGGGCTTTATTCGTGAAAATTCATAAAAGTTGTCAAGGGGTCATTTAACATTTTTGTGAAATATAATCTAAGAATTCACACAATTAAACTATCCGGCGTGTGTTGAACTATGTTATTGAAATTATCATTGATAATAAAAATAAAAGTTAAGAATGTAAGCAACCAAATTAATAGTATAGAATATTATTGGCTAATTAGTAATAATTTGGATTGTTAAACTTCTATTTACCTTTATTATATTCTTATAATACAAAGTTAATTTACAGTTCTTAGTTAAACTTCATTCGCCCTTATAATATTATTATGCATAGTTAACTTACGGTTTTTGTTTAAAGTTTTTTTTCCTATTGACTTATAAACATATTGGTTGTTCATAGTTGTCTTATTATGGACAAAGTTTATGGATCGAGAAAGTGTGGTTTTAAATATAAAATATCAACTAAACAATAACTCTGTAATGTATGGTACTCATGCGACATGAAAATTGTCACGAAGTCACCCAATGAATGGAGATCGTACCCAGAAAAAAAAAAGATACAGTTATCAAATGGTCACATATGATTTTAATATTTACAAGGATGAGTCGTCAAAGAGTGCCACACTGATGGAATTAGTGAATGCTACGGTGATGAAGACGACTGCTGGGGTGGTAAAAGTTCAAGGTTTAAAGGCTTTATTTTCGTATTTTACGTGTAAATTTATGAGAAATAGAGTTACTTTTGGGATTCAATCATTGATTTGATTATTTAATCGATTTGATTATGTTAAACCTAATTTTAGTTTTCTATTACCTTGGTTTTCTTTAATCATTGTTTGATTGATTGTTAGAATTAGAGTTACATAATTCAAATTGATGATTATGTGAATGAAGTTTTTAAGCTTTAATCTATGATTGTCACTTAGATCTTATCATATGTAAGTCACCATTAATGACTTTTCAATAGGTTTCACTAAAAACCAAAGCTTTGTCAAACCGAAATCCCGAAGTGGATTGTTTTTTTCCCAAAGATTGTTAAAAACTTAAACTTTTATTTCGTTAATTTAATTATTTCTTGAATAATTCATAAAGCAATTTACTTTTCAATGTTTAATGTTTTAAGGTTAATCGTTACTAGCACTTTTCTATGATTTCCTATGAATTCGACACTCTTCTTATACTTTACTATTAAGGGTGATTAGGCACTATTTAATCAATATTTTTGACCGACCACACGATATCGATCAACACAACGACTATGAAGACAAAGATATATATATATATATATATATATATATATATATATATATATATATATATATATATATATATATATATAGATGTATATGTATATATATGAGAGAGAGAGAGAGAGAGAGAGAGAGAGAGAACCAGCTAAGAGCAATGTCGCTTAGACCAAGAATGTGACCTCTCGTATGTTTGTTAATTGTATGTTATTTTCCGTTACCTCTTATACGAGTTGTTTATGTTATTTAAACAATTATGAGGGTTTATTTTGTGCATATCGAATAGTCTTAAATTATAATGTAAATTGTAAAATCCACAACTTATTTAGTAATTAAATTAATAAAGTGATAGGTGTAAACTTATAAATGTATATATGTATATAATCATTTTACGCAAAAAAATGAATATTTATTAAAAGGTAATCTTGAGCCCTAAAATTTAAAACAAATATGAAAAGGTTGAATTTTTATAATAATCATGAGAAATATAAAAATAATTATCATTAATAAAAGTTTAAAAGTTTTAAAGTTATAAACAAAAAGAAAATTAAATTGGAAAGTTTTCAAACCATAGGGACCAAAGTTGTAAATTTTTTTTAAAACTCAAAACCAACCCTCTCTCCCCTGTTTTTCCGGCTGTCGGCCGGCGAAGCTCCGGCGCGGCGCCGGCGAGCCTAAAAACACCCCAAAAATTTAACTTTAAAACCCCAAATCGCCTCAAACACTTCGCGAACCCGTTTCGTATACGGAGACATGTGTTAATTTGATTTTAAATGCGTCTTAGAACTCGAAACCGAACTCCATCAAACCTCAAATCCGTTTCTACACTTTAATCGTTGTAATCATCAAATTAATTGGGTATACACGTTTGGTTAATCAATTAGAGCTTAATATGAGTGATTAATTTCACCTGAAACGACCAAATTACACCATCAATCGATGATAACGGTCGAGGTTAATCCTATAGCCGTTGGGCACTTAATTGACCAGATTGGAGCTATAAATTAGAGGGCAAATGATCATAACAGCCTCTTTTAACTCCCTGTAACCTCAATTTCTCAAAAATCACACGCACACATCGATTTTGCTCCTCGAGACCTCGTCGGCTATCCATACTATTGTTTCCTTTCAATTCAATCTGAACAGGTAAATTAAACCCATAATTCTACTCTATTAACCATGGAAAATCAAAGCCCCATGGTTAATTTCATTATCATAACCGGATTGATATTCAATTTGCTCGATTTAGATTCTAGGGTTCTAATGGATCGGGGGAAATTTTATGAGAAAGCTTTTGGTATTTTTTTTGTGTTTTAGAACACAAATCAGGGCCTTGGCCCACCGGTTTAAACATTGGAGTGGTGGGCAGGAGGTCCCGGGTTCGAACCCGGGCCCCTGCATTTTTGTTTTAAACATGATTTTGTTGAATGTTTTATTTACAGAAAATTTTAATATATTATTACATTTATATAAAAATCATTCTTTAATCAGAATCTAAATAAAATTATTTTCTTTTAATTTTCTAGAAATTTAACTTAATAAACCTTTTATTTTTACCTTGGAAATTATAAAATTGTTATAAAATATATTTCCTTGTTAGTTTTAAACTTGTAATGAAATTAATCCTTTTAAATTCTCAAGAATTTCAATTTAATAAATATTTCATTTTTATAAAATATATTTTCAAGTTTAAATTATGTATTTGGAAGAAAATAAATCTATATACATGCATATTTAAAAATGTTTTATTTATTGTAGTTATGAATTTATTTTAAGACTATATCATTTGTCATAAATTAATTTAAGACTACAAATTAATATTATATCAAATAGTATTCTAATAAATTTTTAATTATAAAATTTTAATTTCTTACTAATGAAGTTATTACCAAATTTCTTAATTGGTTATTTAAAATTCTAATATAATTATTTATTGTGTTTATTCTATAATTTATAATCCTTGGTTAAACGAGTTATGAGTTTTCAAATAAATAGAATCGTTATACTATCACATTGTTATCCAAAACCCAAATTTCAAAGAAAACCATAGATTCTTGAGTAGCCGTTAAAATTATAATAATTTTGGATTAACTTAAAACGTCGTTCTCTAGGTTGAACTTTAACGAACCTTCGGCGTTAGTACAAGACTCCATCTTGTTCATCCTTATAATTCCTGTGAGTTTTCCATATCCCATTTTATATTATTTCACACATTTGGGGTGAAACATGTTAACTTTATTAAAAGCACACTTGTAAAGAAGTTTATACTCTTGTAACACTCGTGCAATTCATTTTATATTTTGTCATGGTTATTTGAATTCTTGTAACTATTATGTGATCAACTCTTATAAAATACAATCATTAACTATTGCTAGCCTAGCGGCGTCATAGATCTATGGGCCTGACAAGCCTATTTGGTGCTAAAGCCGAGGTTATTGCCGGCTCCTGGTGACGTATTCTTGATCACCATGGGAACCAAGTACACTTAGCTAATCGTATAACTTCATTGTGGTCATATTTGTCAATGTTTGATTGTTACATTTGTTTATTCATTTATCTTTGCATTGTCCTTTAACCTATGACATGTTAAATGATTTTATATATGTATGTACAATCTATGGGAACTCACCAACATTATATGTTGACCTTATATTTTTTAACATATTTCAGGAAATGCTCAAGCTTAGTAATGCTTTGAAGATATAAAATCATCTAGGAATTTGGACCTAGAGAAAAGAAAGATCATGCTATAAGAACTTGATGTTAAATTTTTATTTATGTTATGTTTGTTTAATTTGAGACTTATATTATGTCAATGTTGACATGAAATGGTTATTTAATAATATTTACACTTTGAAGTAGTGTTGTGTGACATGAACAATCTTAACCCTCACATCTCAACGTTTCCGCCGTTAAGGTTGGGGTGTGACAAAGAAGGTTTAGCAATCGATCTTCAGCCATTCAATCAAAAATTAAGGGATACATATTATCTTCTAATCCATATGGTGGAGGAATATTATAGGTGACATAGTAATTACCGTATTTATTGTTATAATTATATTCATACATCTTGTAAGATTTAAAACTCTTAATTTGCTAAATATCATATTTCGCAGAGATCTTAAAACCTTTATAGACATCTTTCAAAAGCATTATCTCTTAGACATGTTTAAAGTCTAGGCATTTGCTTATTCTACAAATACCTAATTCATTAAAACTAGTGGCTCTGATACCAAAATAAATTTGGCACATCCCGGGTCGGGTACACCCCAGGCGTATGAGCAAGATCGATTTGTATCAACTAATAGGTCCCAATTTATATTTTATTTTTATTTTAAAAATCATAACATAAGTCTTTTTCAGAATGCTTTTTGTAATTATTTATCCTTATTAGTTGACTTTCCATTCTTATTTGTCTCAAATATTTTATTCTTTAAACTAAGATATTCAGTTGAGATAATAATAAATCCTTACTTGAGGATGTATTTCAACTCTTGGGGTTGAATTTAAATCATCCATACATTTCATAAAAAGAGTTACATTATTCTCAAAAGATTATATTGTTTTATAAAACAAACTATAAAGACTCTTACATAACGAGCCACAAGCCTAAAGTCAAATTATTCATCTTCCAGGATTTCCACAGGCGTTCCTACGATGCTTAGGTTAAACCATACATTTATTTGTATTACACATGCATATTATTTTACTGAAAATGGTTTTAAATAAAACGTCAGCATAAAGTTGGTGAAGTATGTCACCAGACACTTTTGATCAAAACAACATGATTAATATTAGTAATTATTAAAACAACTTGTTTTATAGCTGTCCCATTTTAATGATAGGGCCAGGCATGAAAAGCTTGTATACACCGACTTCATCCAATTCACATGCGTTGAAATGATTCAGCCAGGCATAACACATAGTTACCCATTAATGTGTGTGCTCTAGATCGATATAAGTATACGATGTCATTTGGTTGCTTAAACCCTTTCTTAATAACATTAATATGTTCACATGCTGGTTTTAAAACAATCTAATCGTTTTCATATACACATTATATAAACATAATTTAATCATTTTGTGCACATAAACCAAGCATGCAAATGAAGTTTGGGAAACATATTCACCTTAACAAGCCGCTAGAATCATTGCTTATAATCTTCTATACACCTCCACAGCAGATCCTTAAGCTTAACGAGGTATAACACTAACTTAATGATAAAATATAGGGGTATTTGGAGCACAAGTGGCAATTCACACGTGTTTTTTATGTGTATATTTGACTGCACAATGCAGGCTTTTATAACCTGTTCATGGGTCAATCGCAGACCGCTAAGGGAAAGGGTGGCGGCCTGCCACCCCTCCATGGCGGCCAAGACCATTTGGTCCAATCAAATTTTGACACGTGTCAACACGTGTCACTTTCAGAGCCTCATCAGCAGATACATGTCATTCCAGGATGACACATCATCCCCTCAGTTTTCATCAGCATGCAACGTGCTAGCACCCGAGAGTTTTGCTTGGAGAGCACGTAGGGGACCGTTACAAGGCAACATAGCGGTCAGCTATGCAACCTAAATCCTGAAACCCTAGTTCATCGAGGGCTTGGTTTTCCTTTCTTTCCAAATCGAACTACACCTTTCCAAGGTAAAAATAATTAATACATTATAATCTCGTTGTGCATATACCTAAAAGTTTACGTCTCCATATTAAAACATAAGATCCATTTATAACCCAATGGTATATATGTCACGTTGAAATAAAGACATTGGCCATAGAAAGTAGACGTATACCAATTGCAGGCGAAGTTGGAACCGACTAAGAAGTCTATCTTTCTCTATGAATCTAGTCTCAAAGAATAGATATAGAAACCCACAGCATCATACCATTTTAAATTTAAAACTAGGCCTAGACGAGAACTTCTTGTAATAAGCTGTTGATGGATTCCATAAAGCTAGCTTAGTAAGATTCCTTGAGGCTAAACATACCAATCCATCCAAGGTTGCTAATAAAAACTCAACACTAAGGTCGGCTTAGGGTTGGAACGACAACCGCCAGACGTGTGGAAGGTGACTGGTGGTTGGCTGTCAAGTAGGAAAAGTTTATAGTCGTTGATGGTTACGTGGTGGAGGTGCATCTTGGCAAACATTCGTGTGGATAGGAATGACAACCGACCTACGTACGGCCTTTGCAGGAAGTCTTAGTAGAATGTTGGATTCTATTAAACTACGTGGAAGGTGAAGAAGCTTGTGGGATGTGGTCTCCATATTCTTGTGGGCTTCCTTTAACAAGGTCTCTATCTTCTTGGACCCTTTCGAACATCGGTCAACAAGGTCTTCATCTTCTTGTGGCGTTTTTGGGCTTTTGTCGACAAACTCTCCATCTTCTAAATTGTGGCGTTTAATTATCAGAATTTGCAGTTGGATATCACTAAATAAGGTGTGTGAAAAACAGGTATCTTATGTTATGCATGTATATGTAAGCGTAAAAGTGTTAGTAGGGTTTTATCTAAAATTATTTTAAAATTCATAAGTTAACTTGGAGATCAAGGACTAAGAAGATACAGAATTTCGAATTAATTAGTTCATCCTAATTTTTGAATTTTATCCTCTGTTTTAGACTTTTTAATTGAAGTAATTACAAAAAAATGTTAAATGGTCAAGGATTCGGATTTGATTTCATGCCATATTGTTGATTGTTGATAAATAATTCTCAATAGATAAATATTCATCAACTTAAGTTGGAGATTAAGGCAACAATTTTTTTAATAAATTAAGTTGGATCCGATATTATCTTGGTGATTTTATTCTTTTTGTTCTTCGTCTTCTTATCAGGTATATATGAGCTTCACCGAAACTTTGATTCCAATTGTTGGTTCATAATCGATATGAAACACCCCGATAATTTTAAGAACAAAAACCACATCAAAATATAATTACCTTAACATCTCTTTTAGCCTAAAAAACAAACTTGATCACCTGGTTATCCTAATTAATCTTTGGAATGTATTCTCCTAATTTAAGTCAACAATTATCATCTAAAGATACCAAATAAAACTCCTACCAATTTACAAACAATTACTTAATTATTACTAACTAGCTTTAGTGAACCCGTATATTACACGGATTGAATAAATAAAATATTAAATAAAATAATTTATTAATTATAAAATAATATATGATTTAAATTATGTATGAGTAAGGAATATTAGTAATAAAACAATAATATCAACTTTTAAAATTTTTGTTTTAACTTTTTTGTTTTCTCAAAAAAGAAATTAAACATTTCGTTTCAAAACACATGTTAAAAAAATGTAATTTAAAATATTTTGTGTTTTAAAAAAAGTGTGATGTTTTAGAAAAATTTCTTTTTATAAAAATTTGTTTCTCTAGAAATAAACATAAAAAAATATCTATTTCTTAATTTTTCTAAAAATAATTTTTAATCAAAAAAGAATTAAATAATATAATTAATAATTAATGAAGTTATTTAATATGAGAGAAAAGCGGGAAAATTTTGTTAAAAATAAATCTGGTGTTGCCATATGGTATTACTAGTTACCCCTTTATTAGAATATGGGTAGATAATTATCTCCTACCCTTTAAAGTTTTGATTCTATTAATAACACCAACTTTCACATGTGAACCTCTACTTTTTGATTCACCTATTCTAGTACGGGACTGTTTGGCAATTTTTAAATAATTAAGTGCTAAACTAATAAGAGTTCTGAATCATTAAATGTTGAACCATTAAGAGGTCTGAAACATTAAAAGCTAGTATATCATTTAACTATTCAAAGGCAAATGTCTGACCAATCCAGATAAGAGGTCTTAACCATTCAACATTAGTATAATGCTTAACCATTCAGAGGCAAATGTTTGAACCATTCAGACATTTGCTCGCGAAACAAACAGTCTGAACCATTAGGTGCTGAATCATTCAGACATCTGAACCATTAAAAAGCTGATTCAGATGCTGCCAAACGGTCCCTACGTTTTACGATCAAGGTTAACGCCTTAAAAAGGAACAAACTAGAAGGAGTGGGTAAAATAAAGTGAACTAACTTGGTTGTGGGTAAAACATATGTGGTTTCTATATTATACAAGTGCCTACTAGATAAAGATAAATTGACTCAGAAAAAAACTGTTTTTTTTCTACCACAACATACACATATAGAACAAAGGAGCTAGATTAACATATTTCGAAAATATGATAAAAGCTTGAGTGTTTTGAAAATATTTAGAGAGTTAAAAGTAAAAGTTTTGATGATACGTTTGTAGTGAAAAAACGTATAAATTATTTTGATGTAGTAGTCAAATTTATACTTTTTAAAAATATATTCAATAATTATACTTTTTAAAAATATATTCAATAATTAGTAAAATAATAGTCGCAAGTTTATTAATGGATGTGACAAACGGTTTAAGGAGAAGAAACCCACAACTTATTATTTGTATTTATCAATAACATTAGTGAAACAACTAAACTCAAACATCTCTTTCTACAAATGTTCATCATTATGTGGCATCGTTTATGTATGTATCTAACAAAACTTGACATTCTCTTTTGTTAAAACCTAATGTTGCAGTTTGACACTCAAAACGAGTTAATGATTTCTCGTTATTTCTCGTTATATATATATAAGGGGCTGGTTAAAATAAAAAAATGTATTTACCTAAAAAGCCTAAAAAAGATCTTAGCCCTCTATTTTATGAAACAATGGTTGAGATCAATTTTTAGTTATAAAAGTGGTCCCAATGGTAGTATGGGAAAAACCAATTCTATAGACTTTTTTTTTCAAATTCCCCATTTTATTTAAACGTTCGTAACTTTTTTATACGATATTATTTTTTAAAATTAATCGCACCATAAAATCGAGCGTTTTATCCTCTTTGATTTGAGTATAGTATTGCAATATTTCTTTTAATAAAAAAAATCGTTGTTACGAAAATGTGTTGTTTTATGATAAAAACAACACATTATGTACTGTTTTGTCGTAAGACAACACTTTGTGCCGTTTAACATTAAAACAATACGTTATGTGCTATTTAGGGTAAAACAACACATCATGTGCTGTTTTAGGGTAAAAAAACATGTTATGTTCCGGTTTAGGGTAAAACATAATGTTTTGTGTTGTCTAATATTAAAATCGTCACTTAAAATTATTATAAAACTGTGTTGTTTTATGATAAGAGGGTGCATTCTGTGTTGTTCTATGATAAGAAAACACCTTATATGTTGTTTTAGGTTATATATTGTTTTACGGTAAGAGATCATGTTTTGTTTTGTTTAATGTAAAAGATTATATAAAACAACATAAATTTATGTATTGTTTACAGTAAAATAACAAGGTAAAACATAACATACTGTGTTGTTTTATAATAAAACAACACGCTCTATATGGTTTCAATGTAAAATAACATATTCTTTAATGTTTTTATGTTTTGATAGTATGTAAAATAACACGTTCTGTGTTGTTTTCACGTTCTGTATTGTTTTCATGTAAAACAACACGTTTTAGGTTATTTTCATGTAAAACAGGATGTTATGAGTTGCTTTCATGCAAACAAGCATGTTTCGTGTTACTTTCACATAAAACAACACATTATCTTATGTTTTCACATAAAACAGTATGTGATGTGCTTATTTAACATAAAACAAGATGTTTTTAGCTGATTTAGGGTAAACTAGCATATTTTGGGTAAAACAGCACAAACATGTTGTGTTTATGTAGTATTTTGACATGTAATGCATATTAAAAATGATTATATTATCGTTAATTTTGAAATCCGTGATCCTATTTGAAAAAATAGTATAAATTACAAAGTAAAAATTTGTGTTGATCAAAATGATTTTCGAGAAAGAAAATGCTCTATTATATAGAGAATGATGTTTCAGACTTTAAATATAAATAAAACAAAACAAAATCTGTATGAAAAATATGATATATCTAGGTTTCGAATAAATTTAAAAAAATAAGTGTAATATTAAACTACCTTTGTTCTAAATTGATTTTATATTAAAATTAGATTGACTTTTGATCAGAATACACAGATCTGGAAGAAGAATTTGATTTTATATTGAAATTGGATTGAATTTTGATTGAATGAAATCAAAAACCTAAAGAAGAGATGAATAATATCAATTGAGATTAGAACCAGATTGAATAAAATATAAAAAAACTAAGTTTGGTGTTGTTTATATGTTGCTAATTGTTAAAGATATTATTACCCTTCATATTCAATTTTAAATATTGTCATGTGTCAATCTCATATTGCTTTTTAAGTTTTTTAGGCAAATGATTTTTTTTATTTGAACCAGCCCATATATATATATATATATATATATATATATATATATATATATATATATATATATATATATATATATATATATATATATATATATATATATATATATATATATATATATATATATATATATATATATATATATATATATATATATATATATATATATATGTGGATCCATTCAATTGAAAACCAAAATTTTGTAAAGAACTAAAAGAATATGTACCATAGATCATTTAGATCTATGGTTCTAAATGAAAGGGCAAAAAAGTAAAATACCATTTATAAAAACTACACGTATGAAACAATTAAAAGGGCAAAATCAGAAACCGTTTCAAAACCCATAACTGCAACTAAGATTTTGTAGGACACGTTTACTCTCAATTTTACTAAACTTTCTCAAGCATGGGATTATCAAAACAAAATCAAAATTTCCATCCATTCAATAAAGTCGGAAGTGTATATTATTTCTTAAGTATAATGGCAATCCTAATAGATATATTATACATTTTTCACATGTACTACTATAACGTAAATATTATCATATATTGCATTGTAAAGTTTAATACTTAAAAAGCAAAAAAATAGAAAGCTGCAAAAATTCACTCCAAGAAGAAAAAGACAACGTCCAAGAAATTCATACCAAAGATGAATTACAAAGAAGAAAAAGATGAAGACAATAAAATAAACTCATACAATGTTGATTTCAGACTTTTTGTTTCGTTGAATAATGTTTAGTTGTTTTATGCCCATTGAATATCAACTATTTTGAATGTTTGAAGACAACTAAAACTTATGATTATGTAATTTTACGAACCTGTTTCAATTGAAATAAATGTCATGATCATCGGTACATTTTACATCAGCTATGCAAATCTTACATAGTGCAATGGGTGCATTAGTGCAACTGTTGTTTGGATGCATTATTGCATATTTGGGCCTAAGCATCGTATCAGCTCTAAGCGTAATCATACATAAGTTGCATAAGTGCATTACTTATTGAGTTGCTTTTTGTACTTTAATGCATATATTTTTATGCGCTATAATGCATGTCAAAGTTTACATATATGCATATTCTTCATAAAATATAAATGTTATTAGATTCATTACTCAACTAATTAATAAACATAGAAATATTATTTTTCTTAGACATCATACACACATGCAACAAAATTACATAACATGGTTTATTTTTTATATTATACCAAATACTTATATTCTTACATAGAGTTTAATTTGTAAAATTATGTAATGAATATACGTTTACCAATGAAATAAGTAGTAATAAATATAATAGATGTATTTGAGCATTAATGCATATACACATTCTAGAATGTAGGATTTTTGGATATTATGGTTGATTATTAAGATACTATATGTATTTGTGCATTAATGCATATACATATTCTAAAGCTTGTTTATATCAAAACTATAAAACACACAAAACAATCACCTTTGTCATCCTAATTCCATACATTTTAAGAAGAGTCCTTGTAAATATTGTTTTCAAGCAATAGATGCATTAGTGCATTAACTAGATCAATCCATTAGAAGGGAACACTTGAAATTACACTTTAAATTCTTTAACTAAACTGAGTACCCTCGTGATTAGTTCTTAAATATTTCCAATTATCAAACAAAAATCAAATCCTCCTTGTTTTGACAAACATCTAAATTGATTCCCCTATTTTGATTCCTATTCCACCTGACTTCATACTCCTTAATAAATTTTATCGTTTTGTTAATTCTCTCCACATACTACAATCACTTTAGTAGTCTTCAATTCATATTTCATCATTTTAGAACTGCTAATTAACAGGAATGATGGGGGGGAAATAGCTATTTCGGAGACGGGGGGAAAAAATGGCTATTTCGGAGACGTTTGCTTATCTAGGTTGAGATCAACCATTTGTTAAGTTAATTAACACCTTCAAGCAACAAGGAGATCATCCTTAGAGAATTGATTAGGAACTCAGATACGTTGGATGGAATCCAATTCGAGACATTGACCAACAAGAGCAAACTAGAAGCGTAACCAAAGCTTTTTATCCACCTTCACCTACAAAGTCCGAACCACACCTGGATTGATTTAAATTAATCACCAACTCAGAAATTAGAAATCAATGACAAATTTGTATCATCATTAATGTATTATAGAACTCATTTGCATATGGATCTATTTGTGGTATATTATGCCTAGTAATATAATCAAATATGAAGTTTAGAACTGAAATATAATTTCACTCTCTATATTTTATTTAAAACAAAGAAGAGAATGAGATATTAGGAATATGCATATTTTGTTTCTAAATTAATCGAAGCGGTTGCCGTAACAAAAAATTAATCGGAACGGTTATATGAAACCCACGAACAAGACACTTCAATTGGTAAATTACAAATATAACCCTTTTAATTATTTGTCATTTAAGTTAATAAAATTATACAAAAATAAAATGAGTGGTTGTAATTGGTTCTCATTTGAAAGCCCCTATATATATATATATATATATATATATATATATATATATATATATATATATATATATATATATATATATATATATATAGTGGCCGGTTAAAATAAAAAAATGTATTTGTCTAAAAAACCTAAGAAAAAATCTTAGCCCTCTATTTCATTAATCAATGGTTGAGATCTATTTTTAAGTATAAAACTGGTCCCAATGGTAATATGGGAAAACCATTTTTGTTGACTTTTTTTCAAATTCCCTCACTTTATTCAAACGTTCATAACTTTTTTATACGATATTATTTTTTAAATTTAATCGCACCATAAAATCAAACGTTTTATTCTCTTTAGTTTGAGTATAGTATTGCAATATCGTTGTTACGAAAATATGTTGTTTTATGATAAAAACAACACATTATGTATGTTTTGTCGTAAGACAACACTTTTGTGCTGTTTAACATTAAGACAACACGTTTATGTGTTGTTTTAGGTTAAAACAACACATTATGTGTTGTTTTATGGTAAACAAACATGTTATATTCTGGTTTAGGGTAAAATATAATGTTTTGTGTTGTCTAATATTAAAATCATCACTTAAAATTATTCTAAAGTTGTGTTGTTTTACGATAAGAGAGTGCATTTTATATTGTTCCATGATAAGAAAACACCTTATATGTTGTTTTAGGTTATATATTATTTTATGGTAAGAGATCATGTTTTATTTTGTTTAGTGTAAAAGATTATATAAAACAACGTAAATTTATATGTTGTTTACAGTAAAATAACAAGGTAAAATATCACACACTGTATTGTTTTATAATAAAACAACACGCTCTATATGGTTTCAATGTAAAACAACATATTCTTTAATGTTTTCATGTGTTGGTAGTATGTAAAATAACACGTTCTGTGTTGTTTTCACGTTATGTGTTGTTTTCACGTTCTGTGTTGTTTTCATGTAAACAACAAGTTTTGGGTTTTTTAATATAAAAAAGGATGTTATGAGTTGTTTTTATGAGAAAAATCATGTTTCGTGCTACTTTTACATAAAACAACATATTATCTGATGTTTTCACATAAAACAATATATGATATGCTTATTTACATTAAAAAGATTTTTTAACTGATTTAGGGTAAACCAGCACATTCGGGGTAAAACAGCACAAAACATGTTGTGTTTATGTGGTATTTTGACATATAATGTATATTAAAAATGATTATATTACCGTTAGTTTTAAAATCCATGATCATGTTTGAAGACATAGTATAAATTTCGAAGTAAAAAATTGTGCAGATCAAAGTGATTTTCGAGAAAGAAAATGCTCTATTATATAGAGAATGATGCTTCTGACTTAAAATATGAATAAAATTAAACAAAATCTGTATGAAAAATATAATATATCTAGGTTTCGAATAAATAAAAAAATAAATGCAATAATAAGCAGCCTTTGTTCTTAATTGATTTTATATTAAAATTATATTGATTTTTGATCAGAATACACAGATTTAAAAGAAGAAATTGATTTTATATTAAAATTGGATTAAGTTTTGATTGAATGAAATAAAAAACTTAAAGAAGAGATGAATAAAATCAATTGAGATTGAGAATAGATTAAAGAAAATAAAAGAAACTAATTTTATTGTTGTTTATATATTTCTGATTGTTAAAGACAATATTACCCTTGTTATTCAATTTTAAATATTATCATGTGTTTATCCCATATTGCTTCTTAGGTTTTTTAGGCAAATGGTTTTTTTTATTTGAACCAGCTATATATATATATATATATATATATATATATATTGAATCAACTCATTCAAACATCAAAATTTAACCCATACTCTATTCAATCTCTAAAACCTCCATCGAAATGCATGTATATGTTTCACTTGTCCACAAAAGAAGTCATATGTCAAGAAAAGATTGAAATTACTACCTATATAACAATTATTTGTGGAAATCATCTTCAAAGTTTCTAAGGCTTTATATATAACAAAGTAATCCATTAGATCAATAAACGAAAATATACGTATTAGAGGAAGCAATTCATCTACTCTAGAATCACGTATTTGGTGACACAAGACTCTCAACATATAAAATTCTACTAGATCTATACACCCAACTATCATAGCAAAAATACCAATAGTATGTCGCGAAATCCTCCACGTTCATTTTTTTAAAATAATTATTTTCCTCCAAAATCGCAAGCCAGTTCCCATTATTCGTCATGCACATTTGCCCCCTTCCCAACTTATTACGCCCCGAGAAAGCAGACACCTTCACCCACCTGACACCATCCATCCTCCACAGATCATCGCGTTCCAACAATATGTAATTTATACATATCGTATACGCTACGCACAAGTGAATGCATCCGTTGAGAACGACTAAACGTCCACAATAATCTCTTGCCCCACGAGGAACATGTGGACATCGCGTTTTCTTAAATGTTTCTGTCTTCACATCAAAACATAAAATCCAGCTATGAATTTTATTAAACGTTGACATATCTGTCGCGATGAAATAGAAACTATGATTGTAGAAGATCATCTGCGAGCGATTGCAGACGATGTTAGGGTCATCTAAAAAGTCTATCCGTCTCCATGAATCCAATCTATGGGAATAGATAAAAGCCCCAAATTCACCACCATTAACCAAATACAAAAGTTTGTAATCACTAGAAGAGTCGATATAGAATCCGACAACATCAAAAGAAGTATCATAGAAAGAAGGAACAAAGGGGCTACGCGATAACTTGTTGTAGGCACCCGTTAATGGATTCCAAAATGCTAGCTTAGTAGGATACATTGAGGCTAAACATACGAGTCCATCCAAACTTGCTAAAATAACTCGACACTAGGGTCAGGGTTAGAACGGGTGGTTATTGAACCATGGTTACAATCAAGCGTGTGAAATTTGACTGGTGGTGGGCCGTCAATTAGGAGAAGTTTATAGTCGTTGATGGTTACGTGGTGGAGGTGCATTTTGGCGAACATAGGTGTTGATAGGAACGATTTCCATTGTTTGCAGACACACTTGCACCGACCTACGCCCTTTGCAGGAAGTCTTGGTAGAATGTTGGATTCGATTAAACTAAGTGGAAGCGTATCGGCCTTCATGTTGTTGTGGGGTTTTCGGGCTATCGACATGCTTATCGATCACCAATGTGTGCAAATTAGAGATCGAACAAGTTAACGTGGGATCAAGTATATATCCTAGAGAATTTATAAGGATGTCTATTAGGATATAGGATTCCGAATCTTAATGATTTCCTTAGAAAATTGAAATATCGTTTTAGACATCATAATTAAATGTGAATATATGATAAGAATACGAGAAAAGATATTATTCTTTGTTAGAAGATTGTACTTAAATAAAGTTAGATATATACCGGCTGTTGTACTACAATTTAACTATGGTAGTATCTCAATTTAATTATTGTTATGATCATCTTATGTGCATGATCCAATTGACAATAGTAACAATAAAGTTGTTTATAAGTTACAGAAAATAAAAACAAAAAATAAAAGACAAACATATTTGCGTGAGTATTGAAGTTATTTCAACCATATATATTAAGTAAATACTCTGAATTTATAATAAAGTTTATTACCTAGTATAAAGTTATATTATAGCTTATTTAACAAACAATTCAAGCCGAGTTTTACATACTGAACTCTAGCCGGCTCGGAAGGCAAAATAATATATTTTTATGTAAATAATTTGTAGTGTTATTTTTAAAAATAAAATAATTCATTTACCTTTTTGTTTGATCGTGCTAGTTTATAAAACATTTTAAAAAATGCATTTGTATTCTCTAATAAAAATCATTTTTCCTATCACATTTTTAAGTTATTGAAAAATGTTTTCAAAAAATAAATATCTTTTAAAAAAATAAAAGACAAAAACGTGTGTAATATTGTTTAAAACTCTGCTCTTTAAGTTTTCTTGATTAACATTATTTTAAGTAAAAATATAGTTACCCAATTAGATAATGAGCGAGAAAATAAACTTATCACTAAAACCCTATTTTAGAAAATAATTTTTAAAACACCTAATTTGATAAGGATGAGCTTCAAATACAAAGTGTATTTTTGCTACAAAGTGTGAGAAGACACAATGAGTCAGAAAAATCACAAAAAAATTATATCTCACAATATAAATCGAATTTCAAAAAAGTAATTCCGAGCTTTTGTTCCCTTAGCCGTCTCACTAAGAAAAAAATAAACAAAAAATAAAAAAATTTAACGTTTTTTTATTGTGTCGTTTATGAAAGACACAATGACATCATTGTGTCATTATGAAAGACACAATGAAATTACTTTTTATTTTTTTTATTTTTTTTCTGAAAGAGGACGACGAGAGGAACAAGACTCCGAAGTACTTTTTTGAAATTAATTTAGATTGTGAGATATAATTTTTTTGTGATTTTTTAGTCACATTGTGTCTTCTCACACTTTGTAGCAAAAATACATTTTGTAGAATAACTCACCCATTTGATAAATAAGTTTTTAAACATCATATTTTGAAAAAAACTTGAAATTATTATATCATTAAAGTCGTGATTTTAGTTTTTTTAATTTATGAATATCGTCAAACTTTGAAGTCATATGTTAGTGAAAGCCCTACTCCTAACTCCTAAGTGATGTTGTAGTAAGGAAATTGCCTTTTGAGGGGGAGATCCGGGTTCAATTCCGGGCACAAACGTAATTTTGGTGATGTAGTTTAGAGGATATGTGCGTTAGCGGCTTTAATAAAAATATATTAGTGAAAAATAATTAAGCTAGAATACTTTTGTTTGATAATATTGATGATTTATTAGTCCAAATACGATTTATTCTAGTGCTTTTATTCATTATTCTTTGTGATTTATACTAGTATATAGTGATCCACACCTACACACGAAGTAACTAGCTCAGTCGTGTTACACTGTTACATTTGTTTCGTAATTAGGTTTTGAAATTTGAAATAGTATGTTTATTGATGGGTCCGCCCCAAACACGACATTAAGTTAAAAAGTAAAAACGATTAAAGCCTAGCGGCCGAAGCCGCGACTCGGATAAGATTAAGGTTCTACCGCGGCTGAATGGGAAACCACCCAAGCCGCGACTAAGTTAGAAACAATTGATGATCAAGAAACTTAATATAGTATAGAGATGTGACTCAATCAATAACAAAGAAATCAATTTCGATAGTTGACTGCAGGTTATCCAGAATAGATTTGCTACTTAGAACCTTGTCATCACAAACACTATAAATACCACATCCGAGAGGACAGAAAAGACACATCTCTCAACCGAAACAATTTGAAGATTCTCACATTCTCTATACATTACCCATTACACTAACACTTGCCCTTACAATCTAGTGAAAAACCTCAGCCCGAGTCGAGGTGGTAATCACACCCTACACTGCTCTCTAATCATAACCACTTGGTTAGGATTCGTGCGGCAACATTTACCTTCATGAACAGTTAAACTGAAAGTTTGGTTTGTATGGACCTTGGTGATTGAACTGTTCAACCCTGATTTAAGTAAGCAAAAACATTTAACAAGATATCAACTTTTGAAATTTTGTAACCAAAATCAAGTGTTAAAATAAACATCTTTATTGTACTCTTATTTTATGATTTTTATCTGGTATTTTTTTGGATACTCAAAATTTGCTATACTTCTTCGCTACTTGCATTTACACGTCTACTTTTGAGATGACCATCGATGTTCAAAACTCTTTCACAAATAGATGGAGATGGTGGTTTTGGTGTTTTTCGGGTTTGAAAACAAGGAAGATGAAGATGTATGTAGGATTGGGGAGGTTAGTTGTGGGTTCAATCATTTCATTTTTAATTTTTAAGTTTAACTATTTTACCTCCTCGCGTGCAGGGGGGTCGGTCTTTATTTGGGGGCAACGGTTTCACCACCTACTCTAAGGTTTTTTTTAGTGCCCAACGGTCACTTAATGGCTAAAAGAGTCGTCGGAACAATAAAAAAGGAACTGGATTTTAAGCGGAAACGAAACCAACACGCGTGGCCGAGAGGTGGCGTTAGTGTTACCGCCTTACCTGAAAAAACCCAACCCTTTAACCGCTGCCCGCCACCTTCACCCTTACAAAAGCTAAATAAAAAATATTTACAATGGAAAATCACTCTCATTTATGATACATCCAAAACTAATATTTACAAGTACATAAACTATTTAATTTTCTTTACGAAACTTCTACGACTTCGATCAAACTACACACATGGGTATTTTACATGATGCCAATTCATAAACCCAAGGAAGCAAAATGACGAATCTGCCCCTTCCATTAACCGGCTTTTCTATACTCTCTTTTCAAATAAACTCAAACACCACTTGTTCTAAAACTTCTTCAAGAATCAAATCTTCCAAATCAAGTCCAACACACTCAGAATCCAACTGCAAGTTCATCCAACCATCATCGCTTCCTAAATCTCGAGACACAATATCATTTAAAGATTCATTAATATCATGCTTAAAGTTAAGCAACCGGCTAATATGGTTCCAAACTTCATCAAGAACAAGTGATCCAGTTGGGGCGGGGCGAATGTGGCATAGAGCTGTCAATCTTTTCGGGTAGTATGTCAATGATCTATCATACATAGTAAGCAAAACTTCATCTACCAAATCAAAGATCAGTAAACGATGAGATAATTCATTAACCTCTTCTTCAAATCGTTGTGGATCATGATAATAGAGAGATTCTATTTCTTGAAACACAAACGGGTCCAATGGCTGATTGCTGGAATGCCATGTTTGTTGAAAACCGTTCTTGATGAAACCTGAACGTTCTAGAATCTTCTTTACATAAGTGAAGTCATCATCTTTCATTGATGATTCCATGTGTTTCTTGTTATTGACAGTCTTGATCTCCTTCTCAACATTTTCTTGAAAACCTGAAATTCATTAACAAAGTAATACAAAGCAGCTTGTAAGCATAAGCCATTTTTTTAGGATTAGCTAAAAAGAAAATGGGTCAAAGTATAGGTGGCAAAATGGGCAGGTTGGATTGGGTTGGTTGACAGGTTAGGATGGGTTTGGGTCAATATGGGTTTAGGTCAGAATGGATCAATTAAGTAAAGAGGTCAGCATGGGAAAGGGTCAAGATGGATATGAGTCAGGATGGATTTGGGTCAGGATGGGTATAGGTAGGGTGTGTAAATGTCGGTTAGGTTTGGTTTTTATGGTCCGCCGAAACCAAAACCGATGGTTCAGTTATAGAAATTTAAGCAACCGAAACCGAGTATCGGTTCGGTTATTGGTTTGGTTTTGGTCGATTTTCGGTTTGATTATTTTCAAGTTACCATTTTGGTTACGGAGCTTGGTTTCGTTGTTTTAAAGTATTTGAACATCATCAGCGCATACAAATACATGAAATTACATGAAAGTATGTTTCAAATGCATAAAAGTACATGTAAAACACTTAAAAGATATATAAAAATAAAGCTCTCGGTTTGGTTTCAGTTATTTCGGTTATGGAAGAAGGAAAACCGAAACCGTAACCGAATGGTTAGGTTTTGGGCCTATCTTAACCGTAACTAATCGGTTGTTTCGGTTCCGTTTTCCTTATTTTTCGGTTATCGGTTGTGTATGCCACCTATACAAGTCAAGATGAGTTAAATTTTAAAATTTCTTAAAAAAATTTGTAAACAAATATTAGGTTAATTCTTCGTGTATTTTCATTGTATGGCTAAATGAAATATAGAGAAATTACAAAACATAATTGTTAGTGGAAATTAACACACTATCCTATCCACAAGCTATACGATCATGAAAATAAAACAAATTACTTTTAAGAAATAAACAAATGCATAGAATATAAAATGGATAATTGCATAGATCCTGTGGGTGCAATGTTACGGGATATGTGGCAGCTTGGATTAGTGAAGTCCAATAAGGACATTGACTACATGCCATGGAGTCGAGGATGGAATTTGTTTGGTTCTCATGCGCAGGGTGACAGACGAGTACAGTGATCACCAACCCATCCTGACCTGTTTGTATTTTTTTTTCTACCCATCCTGACCCGCTTACTTTTATACTTATATTTAAACTTGTCAATCCCAACTCCTTTTGAATAATAACCAACCTATTATCTTTTTGTTCAAGGTCGAAATCAACCCAAATTTAAAGAGATGGGTTGGGATTGCCAGGTCTAGGTCAAAGGGATCAAAACTGGAAAGTCATCCAAAAGTATATTTTTAATACATAAACCTGCTAAATTTTCTATTCAAAAATTTAGATTATTACTGAAATAATATAATCTTTCTGTCATATTTGTCACACAAATTATTTAGTAACTCTTTTGGAGAAAATGTGTTTTGGGCCTATCTGCTTCAACACACTTCAACCTTTACATAATAATCCATCTTGACCAGGTTTGACCCATTAACCAACCCACCCAAAAAGCCCATTTTCCAACCTCTAGCATATGTATATTGTATATGTGTGTGTACTAAGTTACCTTCTGAGATTTGAACTTTTTCGTCTCGTGGACGATACTCAGAAACTAAAACAGCACTTTCTTGAGTAATCTCCCCTGAAAACTGATCACTATCTTCCTTGACTTTTAACCCGTATCCATCTTCACATAATGCAGGAGATTTGGACTTAAGGGAGTGCTCGTTTTCTAAAAAAGCATTACTTTTATCCATCAATTCATTCAAAGACTCACGATCTTGTGTGGCATACAACTCTGAATATTTATCTTTGTATAGAGATAAAGAAACTGGTTTTCTTTCATTTTGGCTAGAACTTCTAAGGAAATAAGTGTCACAAGATCCCTGATTTAGATTATCCATTAGATTCTCACTTTCGTTTGTCAACTTCAGGCTTCTAGAAGTGCGTAGGGTAGCCTCTTTACTGTCACTAAAATCAAGAAAACCTTTGTATCTATGCGCAGATTCATTGAGTGAAGATACTCTTCTGAGACGAATAACATTCTTACCATTAAGATCATCATGTGAGTTCTTTGTCTTTTCGGCTTTTGATATGGTGTAAATTTCATTCAGTTTATCCTCGAGCTTCATAGGCATCAAGTTTCTACTGGCTAACTTATATGCACTTGGAAAAGAACCACACTTGGTTAATTTTGGCTTTCTATCAGAAGATAGTGAACAATCTTGCAAGGTGTTGACAAATAGCTCTTTGTCAACTTTTAAAATATCTAAAATATCCCGAGGATCCTTAACGTCAGGATTCGTAACATCACCGTGCATTTTAGAACTCACTGTATTTTCTGTGACATTTTCAGGAAAGAAAATGATTGGATGAACCCATTCATTGGTCTCTAAATGATGAATTGAACAAGTCCTTTGCAACTTTGGACTTGATACGAAATCTTGATCATGTCCTTGTTCTTTATCGGTATCTTGCGACCCTTTTTGGGTAGGGAGAGTTTTACTATTACTCTGATCCACCTGATAAATATTATCCAAAAATATTTTTCATTTTGCTTCTGCTGGAACAAAAAAAAATGTAACTTTTGCACAGAATGAATATTAGTAGAATTTTAAGAAATGCATACCAGTATATGACTTGTTTTGGCATCTAATAGTTTTAGAACTTCAAAAGCATCTTGATCATCTGATATCCTCTTGTACCTTTTATTTCCTAAAGAAAATTAGACGAAAGAAAACTTTCATAAGGCTATGAATATGCAACAACAGAACATTATTATCAATCTACAATTTGTTTCACTTACGTTTGGCATGTTTGATGAGGGCTTCACGCTTTCTGTGTGGAAGTATCTTCTTGACATTAGAGTACCAGTAATGGCAATCAAAAGCACGAAATAAGCCAGACATACATCCTGGATGACTCTCATCCAACTGTTCTTCATCTTCAACCCACAACACTTTTCCCATTTCAACTAATTCGATCGAATTTGATTGCTATTATCCCAAAACCCTGACAAAATTTTAAGAAGCAAGTACCTGTATGCAACAAAAATCTCAACTTTTCAACTCAGACTCATTTAAACCCAAACATGATCGACAACTTCATACATCCCACCTCACAGAAGAAGCTGAAAACAATTTAAACAATCATTTTGTTTCCAATTAAGCATCAACAGATGTAAAACGTGAAGGGATGAAGCCAATATAGATGATGAAACAAAAAAGAAAGTAAAGACAAGCGAAACAATCAATACCCAACAAGTGAAAAGACAAAAAAAAACACAATCTAGGGTCAGTCAGGAATTTAATCAAACACTTACGGTGCATCTAATTATAATATGCCAAAACAACACCTAATCTTGCTACAATGGCAGCTGCTGATCGATATTTAAGGTGGGATATAAACAATTTAACATGTTAGCATGTTGATTAATTAATGGTAGTAGGACAATTTAGGTTACCCATGTGGAATTAAGAACTGTGAGTCGTGTGTTTATTGTGTCAACAAAAGAAATGAACTTGCTGATAAATAGGGTTTATCGGTCAACAACCCCACCATCTCCGACGCCACCATGGTAGCGATCACACACCGGAAATGGGGGAATATTGACCGGAGAAGAAGGGGACATTGTCAATAAACAATGCTTTCTAGGTCCACCATTTTCTATTAGTTAGTTTCTCATAATGTTACAATAATGATTCTCTTACTATCTTATTAATTGAGTACATTTACTGCTTTGAACGAGCTTATGATATATAGTAACTAGATGGGTCACTCGTGAGCTACTCGAGCTCGAGTTCAAGTTGAAGCTTAAACTTCACGTATAGATTTTGGGTATATTTACAGGTCGAAGCGAGTCTGCTATTCATATTAAATTCTTTTATGCGTTAAATATATGTTTACATAAGGAATGTTATCATATATATATATAAGGGGTAATTTGGCAAATTAATAACCAATTTTTAAAAATATTCTAATTAGTTAACTCAAGTTTAAAAATTATTCCAAAGTCGAATTTTATTTTTTATTTAAATTATGAGTTTTAACTTGTTTTTTTTTTTTTTTGTTTCAGTTAGGAAATATGTTTTTCTTATTTTTTTTGTTAATGTGTAACGGTCATGTGAATTATAGGTATTTTTTTATTTTTTTAACATAATTTACATATTTTTTATTTTTAACAAAGTATCATATACTGAAAATTTCGATCTTCACGTCTTCTTTTTCGTTACTTTTCTTATATAAGAAAATTCTATAATGACTTGATTTGATGGTTTAGTTGTTTAATTTGGGGAAGATATGCATGAGTGATCAAATTGAAATACTTTTGAAACTTTATTACTATTATGTGATATTTTGTGACTAAAATATACACTTATATTTCTTATAACAATTATGATTAACAATTATATAAAATAATTATTAATCATATAACTACATAATTAACAAATATACTAGTTGAGTCTGGCTTTAGAAATAGAGCTTAAAGTAAATCGAGCTTTAGCTTAAAAGTAACGCGATCATTTACTGCATTGATACTTTTGTTGAAGAGTGGAGTTATTCTAAAAGTGAGAAAAAAATAAGAATAGAGAGAATGATTATTAACTATCAAATTTTAAATCCAAAAGCTAAGAAAATTTAATAGCATAATAATAAATAATTAAAACTTTAAATGATAGATCAATGGTATTTTAGCCTTAGTCATATTTTCAAGTTTCATCATTTTTTAAACTGTCACAATTTTTACATACGATATTATTTTTTTAATTGCACAATAAAAACAAACGTTTTTTATCTTTAAAACGCATATAATTTTGATATATATAAAAATGAATATTTTCATGTTATTTCAGTTCATTGTATAATATTTGTCAGATCATTGTGTAATATCAGGTTATTATATAATATTGGTCAGATTATTGTGTCTAATGCTAATCATTATGTTTTCTATTATGTTTTTCTAAAAAATAATTTTTAAATAACACAATACTGAAATATACTTTTTTTTTCCAGTATATTGTGTAATCCTAATCATGTTATCGTGTAATCTTCGTCAGGCAGCTCATTTTTGTCTAATTTTAATTATACAAGAACGTGTCAGCATTTTAATATTTTTTACACTTTCTAGTTTTCAAAGATTTTGTATTTGAACAATTTCATTTGTTGAATGATATGAAAACTATATTATAGGCTTTTTTAAAAATAATTTTGTTTAGTTTCTCATCAAATAAAAGTAAGGTGTGCTTTCAATTTACATCTTTAGAGATAAAGGAGATTATTATTGAATCCGTTTCTTTAATTTACCAGCTCCAATTTTTTTTTCTTTTCAAATACTCTCCTTTATTAATGTATGTAAAATAGAATATGACATTACTATTGTTAACCACATCACGAGACCACTTGATAGGATAAGTTAGATTACCAACTCATGTGCATCATTTGTTTTAATACAAATTAAAATAATCTATTACTTACAAGGTTGTTCTTCCCTTAAACCTTTAATGAATTGTGAGGGTTAGAATGCTCACGGGTCTTGGAAATGCAAAAAGACGTGTCTAAGTCGTATGACATTAGCAAGGTCTAATTCTTTCATGTTAAAAATATCATTACGTTTCTGACATCCTCATCATTTATCTTTTTAAGGTAATAAATAAATATAGGTTGATATATTTGGTAGTAATCATGTGTCGTAGTTGTGAAAATAATCTCTCGTGTAAATACATATGACTGACTATGTACATCCCTAGACACCATGCATGCGAGCGCATTGTAACATCTGGCTTGTCCTTTGCTCTCTTTTTTTTTTTAACGGCGAACAAATATATTATTATTAAAAGGTACTAGCCGAGAGCTAGACCAATTTACAATCGCCAATACATTACTAATTCAATATCATGCAACCATATTACATATATCAAAAGCACATCATTGTTCCCATGTCATTTTGTGTTTCATTGATCGATTATTGGTCCATAGATAACTTAAGAACTTCACATCTTCGAAAATCATTTCCAACGATAGAGGTTTTTTGTTAAACATAGTATCATTTCTGGATGTCCATAAGAACCACATGGTCGTTAAAATGATAGAGTTGATATCCTTCTTCTTTTCCATTGAGCCTGGGATATGTTTGTGGATTCGCAGCAGGTCCCTAACATCAAAAACATAAAAATGAGAAATACAACACCATTTCGCAATGAGATCCCAAAGTGATAACGCCATCCTGCATCCTACAAAGATATGTATTGCTGTTTCCACGTATTCCCCATAAAAGACACATTTAGTTGTTTCAATATTTATATTTCTTATAGTCAATGAATTTAATGTTGGAATGTGCTCCATTTCCGCTCTCCATGGCAAACAATTGACCTTTTTTGGAACCCAATTAAGCCAATCAAGCACGAAATTGGCTTTACATATCTAAGGTCTTGCATTTTATACTTTAAAGACGCCACAAAGAAGCTACCAGTTGGGCCTAGCAACCAAGTCCAACGATCTTCATTACCGGGCAGCCTTGCGAACGACACCAGCGACATGAGCCGCCTTAACTCATCCAATTCAAGAGGAGATGATAGTCTTTTTTTCCAATAGAACGAAAAAGATGCCCCATTCATAGAGAACTGGACCATTTGGCAGTAATCACATTTTATGAATAGAAAGATACTGAATGATTATTATACAAAATATAGATTAAGATATTTAAGAAAACAAGTATAAATAAAAAAATAAATAAAATAATTTAACAAAAATTATAAAATATTTAAGCTTAAAAACTTATAATGAGATAAAAATATTGAAAAAGAAAAAAAGGAAAAAAGATACAAATTTTGGATAGTTGGAATAACAAAAACATATAATCGAAAGAGTTGTGTTAAACGTCACATCTTTTCATCATTTTTACTTGTGTTTATTTTCTTTTAAAGTGCAACAACAGCGGCAGAGGAATGAGCGGTTATCATTCTTATAAGTTAGAGCATTCACGGTCCGTTCCTTATATATGTGTGTGTCGATGCCCTATATTATGGGGATGTTTGTGAGTGATTGTGAGTGATTGTGAGTGAAATGGGTAGAAAATTTATGAGAATTGTATCGTATTTTCCCAAATATGAGAAAATAGGGTACAACCCCCATAAATTTTTTAATATTTTTTAAAATGGTTTTGAATGAATGAAAGAGAAAATATAATAATAAACGTATGAAAAAAATATTATTTAATTAAATAAAAAAATAATAATAACATTTAATGTAATTATAAAAATAAAGTTATGAGATGAATTGTGAATGATGTTACAACTTTTACAACATATAATATCGGCATCATCGCACCATTTTTCTCATTTTTCCGTTTTGGGCATAGTTTTATAACTCCTTTAAGTCATTCACATGCCACATCACTTTAATTTAAATTTTTAAAAATTTAAATTATTTTTATAACAATATATAATTAAAAGAAATACAAATTAAAAATACAAAAAAAAAAACTTCAAATAAAATAAAATCTAATAGGGGTAGTGTCATTCTCAATGTTAAATATTTTTCACGTTTTTGTTGTAGTACTTTGCACCACAACCAACATAGGTCCGGAATACGCAGAGTGGTCTTTTATAATAAAATCAAAGTTCGTTTGTTTTTGTTGTTCGTCTAAAGCTTCTTGTTGTACCCAAACTTTTTGTTCCTCTTACATGAGCGATACTTTTTGTATCATTTCAACATGATCTTGTTTAAAAGTCTTCTTGTAGTGAAACTTTTGAAATTGGTTTGTTGTTGTAGATTGAGATGACGTTTCCGTTCTTGTTTGAGAGAGTAGTATAAAATTAAGTAGAAATTGGTGTTAATATTGTTAAAATGTAATTGTATGTGTATAGAGTGAGAAAATCCATCGGTCAAATGGGTGATTTTGGTGGGCATAGTACTCAACGATCAGTAAGGCAAAATAGGTTATTGGATCTACGGGGAGTTGGGGACGAATAATTGATTGTGTAATTTATGAATAATGTACTACGTTCTTAAAAATAATTACAATAGGTCGACCTCTATAGGCAATTATTATATGCTAATTATTAATAACCATCACTTTTAGGCTTTTTAACAATTTTAAATAAGTGACTGCAGTTGAATATGTGAACACGTGTTTTAATAATTTTTTTAACATAAAAGGTTTAAAAAGTTGCATCTTTTGCGTAATGATGATTTTGTTAATTTTTGTATTTTAAATGTGGTCTTTTCGGCGCGTTTAAGAACAAATTCTAGAAAGTGTCCTAGACACCTTAATAGATAAGCCTGCAGGACCGGGTAAGAGTGCCTAACATAATCAGTTTCACAATGAGAAGAGACTTGGAACACTTAATAGTTCAAATAGGAAATCGAGTTTGATTATAAGGATACTATGAACACAAGTAAGTAATGAGACAGAACAAGCAACAATAACACAGAAATATGGTTTTCAAGGAGTGTTGTATATTGCTCTCAAGTTCTATTACAAGTGTTACAAAGCATATCTAAATTAGAAGAACCTGAGACTCTTTATACTACATCCTACAACCGTCAATACTTAGAAGGGCAGTTGGAATTGACTAATCTAGACAACAAGATCAATCTAAAGTCAAAAGACAGATTGTCTTTTGACTAGTCACTATGACATGTCATAGCTCACATCCTTTTCTCTTACAAAAAGGTTTACAGGTATAAAAGTAGGAAGTTACAGACAAAGACTTTTATCTACAGTTTACAAAAGCATGGACTTTTCAGCAACTCATACAAGTTGGTGAGTCTTCAGAGTTGCAGCGGAAAGTGTGTCAGCTTTATGTAAAGTAGATCAGAGAAAACATGTCTTTCTCTGTCTTCGAAAGAAATCAGTCTTCACAGCAAAATGGCTTCGGAAGACTTTGTCTCTGAAGCTTCGGAAGACTTTCTCTTTGGCTTCGGAAGATTTGGACTTTGGCTTCGGAAGATTTTACACTTAGAGTATTTTCTGATGTAGTGTGTAAAACTTCCGAAGCACTTCTACTTTTGTACGTGCATGCATGCAGGAAGACCTTTGATTGTTTTGGCTTCTTTGGTTGCATCAGCCTTATAATCTTCTGATATTACCTTACAAAGCCTATAATGATGCATTATGTATAGGCCTATAAAAATGTTCATTTAAAAACTTTTATCATAAGCTATTGTATAAGTTGTTAAATTTTTTTACACAAATGTTAAATTAAAAATATTTATTTTTATAAAAATCAATTGTCTGTAATTTTTGAAAAAAATACACATGTCGTATATCACTATGCTACATATATAGCTCCACATATAGGTGAGGTGACATGAGCAATCAAAATCTCCTGAGTGGGAAACACATCGTATGACCCAACCGTCAGACAATGAAAAAACACTATGTGTGATGTGTAAAGGAGTTTAGTGTCACCTATATGCCTCGTACAGCTCTACACGAGACGTATATGTCATGAGGGTGTTGACTTATAATCCTGGAGTGTCCAAATATCATGACCATTCAAATGACATTAGTTATATTGTTACTTCCACGTCATCCACTTTATTTGATTTCATTTTACTTCACCCATATAAATTGGTCATATCTTTTAATCCATTTTTTTTAATTCAAAATAATTAAAACATGATTGTGTGTGGAGGGCGTCTGCTCACCTCCTGGCAACGCCCGTTAAGTACTTAACGACCACCCCCTTAAAGGGCCAAGTCGGCTTTAACGCTCTAGCCTCTAGGCGTTATAATAATGTGTGTGATTACGTGTTATATAATTACATTTATATAATTTATGTAGGATATAAATGAAAAAGAGGTTTAAGAGTGGTCCATGGTCCTAAATACGTAGGCGACTTGGATTAACTAACTACTTTATAATTTATAATTCAAGATTAAAGTGATTGGTGCACGAGCCAACAACTTTCACCAACTACTTTCACTAGTTAGTTTAGCTAGCCTTCTTTTTATAGGTATGTTTTGCCCTCTATTTTATTACTCTATTTTATTACCAACATTAAACGGGTCACATAAAATAATACCAAACCACTATCAAATTCTGGATTTTTTGAGATTCGTGTCTATCACTATTCACTATCATCATATTGAAACAATTAGAATTTACTTTCAACTTTCAATCGGATAAAATTTTGAAAATCAATCTTTAAGAACCAAGTATAGTGATGGACAATGATGATTTTAGTGAACCAAAATATACCAATATAAAGTTTGGGGAGAGGCAGAACTGCTTTTAAATAGTTATTTCAAAATTAATATTTATACAAATATTGTGTTAAATTTGACATTATATTTTAGTGTAAATTTCCAAAAATTAAAATTATAATGAATTTTTGACAAAACAATATTCATCAAAATAAAAAATTTCAAGAGCTCAATCCCAATCAATATTCTACCCCTGGATCCCGCTAAGAGTTGCTCACTTTAGATCCCGCTCTAAACTAGAGGCGCTACCTTTGGACCCTCGCCAAGGGAATGTAGGCATGTCGAATCATAAGAACGGCTTTGCCATATTGGGAGGACGTTTGAGGGCACACAAAATGAAAAACAAGACCATTATTTTGTGCAAAACATTTTGAATTCACTATTGTCAACTCATCCCTGAGATCGCATTGGAAGGATTTAATAGGACGATTGAATTGAGTATAAATGTATTTATGGAACTTAATGAATGATGAAATGTTTCCAATTAAAATTTGAACGGGTAAACCCAAACATGCGTGTAAAATTTTCAATAAAAACCATATAATATTAGTACCCCGATTTTCTAGGCACCTTAGATGTCCATAAGTCATAATGTATAATATCGAATGGTGCAAATGTAAAAGACATGGAATCATACAAAGAAAGTCGTTTACGAGAGTTGACAAGAGTTGCAACCACCCAACAAAATATCTTCATTACATGAATTAAAGGAAAGAATAAAAAATAAATGTAAGACTTGTGAGCCGGAGTGACCAAGATACATGTGCCATTTTTGAGATTTTGAAGCCGCAAGACCAGCAAGGGGAACTTGTGAAGGTGAGGTAAACACGTACAAGTCTCCAGAGCTATTGTGACGGGAGAGGAGGTTGCCAGTCTTGAGATCCTTTAATGAAAAACAAAAAGGGTCAAATTATATGAAAACATGATTATCACGGGTAAACCTATGAACATAAAGAATATTGTTTAGATAGTAAGTACGGTTTGGTAAATTGTGAAAGCCATTGCCCAAACATGAAACTAGCAAACAATGACCATTTCCAACAAATAAATTACTTATGTTAGGCAATGAGGAAGGAGTGGAAATGTTACCCATCTTTGATGTGATGTGAAAAGAAGCCCCGGAGTCCCTGTTCGCAAATGTCGTACCAATATTAGTTAGGTTAAGAGCATCCAAACGAGTGAAGGTGGCCATGTGTGTAGGGGTGAACCCAAAAAATTTATTTTTTAGGGTCGGTTTTCTAATTCTTAAGTAGTCATGTATGTCACAACTCAATTTTAAAATTTTTGACTCGAATCAGGTCGGGTCATATAAACAAAATACAATAATATTATAAGACAATTAACAAAAATACAATTTCATTAGAAAACAAAAAACATGAAATTATATAGTTGTTGTTTAAAAAACTATTACTTAATATAACAAATATGAGTATCATATAAGGTATTTTTGTTAAAGAAATTATAGATATAACAAGAAATTTATTCTTCAAGGTTGGTTTTCTAATTCTTAAGTAGCCATGTATGTCACAACTCAATTTTAAATTTTTTGACTCAAATCAGGTCGGGTCATATAAACAAAATACAATAATATTATAAGACAATTAACAAAAATACAATTTCATTAGAAAACAAAAAACATGAAATTATATAGTTGTTGTTTAAAGAACTATTACTTAATATAACAAATATGAGTATCATATAAGGTATTTTGTTAAAGAAATTATAGATATAATTAGAGAATATTATTGGATTTATGAAATATGAGTTAGGTTTTTAGTTAAATAAATGGGATTAGAGATGTAATACTAAATAAATTTATTAGTGATTATATATGGGCTTATTTTCTTAACTAAAACGAATTATTAATTAAATTTTACATGGTTATATATTTTTTAAAAAAGTTTTGGGTTTAGATATCATAAACTTTTTCATAGCTAGGGGTCAATATTAAAATTAGCAAGTGGTCAATCAAAAACTGTCAATACACATTTGCGGGGTCGGTTGACCCCTCCCCTCCTAGGTTCGCCCTTGCACATGTGCTGGTGCAACTTGAGTGTCCAAAGATGCGAGGGTGGTCGAAGGGCTGCTGTGGGGGATCATGTTGGTGTAGTAATTTCGGTGAAAGGATGGTCTTCTGCCACCCAGATCGCGACCACCCCAACGGCCTTCATGACCGCGATTGCTGCCGTTGAAGCGTGAGTTTGATCAAAGGGGGTATGCGACTGAGGAGACGCAACTACCAACCGTCCCGTGGTTGTTTGGGGGGCCGCAAGAACAGTTTGTGACGGGCTCAAGTTGGAGCATGCTTAATTATATTAGAAAAAGTACTCACAACTAAAACTTATATATGCTCCATTATATCACTAAATGTAAAGAAAACTTAACATTTGTAAAAAATTTCAATAGATTGAAACATTTTAGGGAAATCACGTGACTTTTTTATAAAAAAAAACTTCAAGTTGCTCTAGTGAATATTCAAAAAACTTGATTGCTAATGAATAACCTTTTTTTTCATATTGCTAAATTCTTTTACCCGTGTATGTTTGTTTTTTTATAGCATGTGTAAGTATGTATTTGTGATTCTTTGAAGAACTCTGAAAAACAGAGTTAAGGTCACTCATTGATTTACATAACTTGAATTAGGCCCGTCGATTTTATCTATATTCGATTAACCTGCCTGACCCAATCTCACCCGTACCCGAAGAAACCCAATCCGAACAAGCCGTTACCCGAACAACTGAAGACCGATTAAACATTCTTATTCTTTCGGGTTTCGGATAGACTTTATAACCTCAAAAACCCGTATAGCCCAAT